>WNWK01034373.1:0-20479 GCA_009830355.1 Cherax destructor | reverse complement strand
CAACCCTAACCACCCCTCTGCACCAGACAGCGTTTGAAGTACAAGCACAACAGTCTAAGTTCTAACCAAATTAATCCCAAACCCCCCATTTTCACACTGTTGTGCACAACATTACGCCCTACCCAATGCCTTCCACCTGCCCACACATACTTAAAAACCATTCGTTCCAGAACCTACATGTCAGCCTTTAATAAAGGGAATATGGCAGCTACATACCACAGCTTACTATAAACCATACTATTCACTATTATTACCCTCTGTCTCAAAGTAACTTCCTTCGCTCTCCAAACCTGCAGTAGGTCCGTCGCCCCCTGTATCACCCTACGTGAATTCAATTCTCTTGCCAAACGACGATCCTTCATAAATTCCACCCCACATATCCTCACACTTGAAACGACGTGCCACATCTGACTTCTGCCCAACGTCCCTCCCACCCAAGTGCCTACCTCCAATAATTTTGTCTTACTATCGTTTATTCTTATCCCAGTTGCTCCACAAAACACACGAACAATGTCCCCCACATTTACCAGCCCCTGCTCCGAACCCACAAGCACCGTAGTGTCGTCCACGTACCCTACGATGCCCGTGCGTTCTTTTGCCTCAACAACATTCATCCACAACCCTACCTCAATTAATCTGTAAAATGGGTCCTGTAAACACGCAAATAATATCTGAAAAAGGGGACAACCCTGCCGCAGACCCCTACCCATTGGAACCAAATCCCCCAATCTATAATTCACCTGTACTCTGACACATGCTCCCCCATACAACCTCTCAACCCACTTCACAATTTCTTCCCCAAAACCCTGCCTTCTCATTATGTCATACAGCACGTCCCTTTCCACACTATCATATGCAATCTAAAGCCAAAACACCTCCTTTCCCATGCGCACATAATCTTTAATTCGCTCAAGACCATTTACCATACTCCTACCGGGTATTCCACCTTGCCCCTCTGCAATCACCTTCCCTATCACTCTCTTTATTCTATTACCTAGTATTTTAGCCAATATTTTATAGTCCGCATTCATTAGAATTATAGGCCTATAATTACTCAGAGAATCCCCCCCTCTCCTTCCTGACTAAAACTACAATCCCAATACTACTTTCTCCTTCCCCCACCCCGGCAGACTTCATACAATTCATCAAGCGCACTAGACAGTCCCTCACCGCATCCCAATTCTTCCTATAAAATTCATTTGCTATACCATCTATTCCTGGGGAACTCCCCTTACTCAACCCGTAAACTGCTACCCACACCTCCCCCTCACTAATAACACCTCCCATAGCCTCTCTATCCCACTCCTCCAACTTCTCTTGAATTACCTCCAAAAGGAGATTCCTATACTCCAACCCCAAATCCACACTACGCATATAACATGCAAACCATTTATCCACAAATGCTCCGACTGCCTCTGTACCCCGAATTACCATACCCTGCTCATAACTCTCCAACCTCTGCTCGACTTTCATACATTCTATTGTCCTCGCCTCACGTTTTCGCCTACAGTGACTCAACACCGTTTTGACGCTTATCACCCACTAACAGATCATCTATACCAGCTTTCATGCGGCATGCCTCAAACCGCTCTATCTGTATGTCCCATAACTTGTCCTTTTATACACGGATTTCCCCCGTTTCATGACGACGGCCTTTTTCATAACCCTGTTAGTGCCCCTCCACATATTTCATCAAACCACATCTCCATCCCGCCTCCTCTCTACCCAATCGCTGATAAAACTCCCTAATTCACGGCTTGCCCACATTCATCCACTACCATAACAAGTTATCCTGCCTTTCACTCCTCGCCCATAACCTCTCCCACCATTTGCTAAACTGCATTGATTTATCCCCTCCCACTAGTAATCCTACATTCAATTTCCAATGACTCCTATACTACTTTGCAACGCCTTCCCAATTCAAATCGACTAAAACCCCTCTGTGATCTGAAAATCCAAAGTCTATGGTTTGAACCCTACCCACTACTACCCTATCAGTTACATAAATCCTATAAAGTCTCGCTGCATACCCTTTCCTCACAAAAATATGATCCACAGGGCCCCCTACACCTACCACATCCTTTAATCCCACACTTCCTAGCAAATCCCGTAAAGCCACCAACTCGAACCCCGCCCCTCTAGGCTCTACGTCCCTTTTCCTGATAACACAGTTATAATCGCCCCCGACTACCACCACTCCAGGCAAGTCACGAAGGCCATATATCATGAAGTCTCGAATAAAACCTACCTTTACCATTCATGACTGCTCTGCTGGCATATAGACACCTAAAAAACATACCCTGACCCCTCCCCACGAACCTTCCACTCGAACCACCCTACCCTCCCCACATTCCTCCCAAGACATTAGTCGAAAAGGGCTTGACACCGAAATCGCAACTGCCGCCCCTCCCTTGAGCCTACCCGAAGATCCTGCAAAAACCCGATACCCCTTCACTCTCAAATCCCTTCCACACCTATAGTTATGCTCCTGGATGAAGGCCACCTGTACGCCAAAACGTCGCAAGGCGTACTCCACCCAGGAACGTTTAACATCCTCTTTCATACCATTAACATTTATTGTTAGACACTAATATGCAAGTGCAAAGGTTTGCCCTTCGGCCGAGGGGGAGGCTGCGACCCTGACTTGCCCTTACCCACTCCCTTACCCACATGTTTCCCTCCTTTGACGGGGTCCTGACCCAAAATGGCATCTAAATCTTTCCTAGCAATCTCCACCAAAGACCTTTTACCCAGTCTCTGTGCCGGCGTAAGAACGTTGTCACTATCGGACTGTGTACCGGCTCTCTTACGGATTCCCACCACCACTTCCATTCCCGTGGCCCTATCTGACTGATGCACCTCTGCCAACACTATTTCATGTGTTAAACACTGACCGGCCTGATGTGCCTCAACTGAGGCCTCTACCACCGGCTCTACCACTTCAACTGCTTCCACCACATCAACACTGCCTTCCCCAGGCAACACTGGAAGAGGGTCCTCCATAATGACTCTCAACACCTCCTCCAGAGGTAAATCCTCACAAGACACAACACCTGTGTTATCCACAACACTCTCACTTGTAGCCTCAGGCTCCTGGGGCAAAGTGCAGAAAGCCCCATCAACTATTTCACTCCACAAATGCTTTCCTTGCACCTCCTGAGGTACTTTCACCAGGTCCTCCCTGGCTCCCTGACCAGCCGGCTCCCTGCGGGCCACATCCTGTCTAAGTATCACTCTCCTCATGCAGTCTGCAGCAACGTGGTTATAGATGCCACATAGGCTGCAAGTCCTCTGTTGCCCCAGGTATGTCACATATAGTTGATTCCTAAAGTCAGACATCACCACATATGATGGTATCGGCTTACGTAACGTCATCTTCAGGGAATAAGTCCCTTCATAGAGGCCCAACATGGGTCCCTTACTCCACTTCCCTGCATTCACTGTGTGAATCACTCCATACTCGCTGAAAAGACCATTAATATCCGTCGCATCCGCTTCAAAAGGAATATTCTTGACCTTGATCCAAGTATGTCCTTGATACGTCTTTCAACCGAACTTGCATCGTCGAGTTCACCGTATACACCCTGTCCTGGTGCTGATCAACAAGGCGTTCATAAACTGCAGCAGTTAGTAGTTTGAGGAAAACTCGGTTGATCCCGTTTAGCGCTATGCCGTATAAATCCATAATATCTAAGTCGTACACATCATGCAGAATCGTAGGGAGCACCGTAGCAGCCGTGGCTGGATGTATGATGCTGGTGACCATGTCAATATACACTGTGTTAGAACGACGTCGGCCAACAGTCTCCATGACAGCCAATTGCGAAAGAGTCACCAGGCAGCAGACCAGTGTACAGCACGTTCACCCCCGACCGAAGCAGGGAGGCAACTCCTTTTATATTATAGGAAAATAACAGTGAGCATTGTTGAAAGTAATTTAGAGTATGAGTATTTAGTTTAGGGTGAGTAGGTGGTTTTTGAGAAGCTCTTAAATTTATGGTCAGACAAGGTTATTTTAGTATTTATTGGTAATGAATTCCAGATTCTGGGGCCCTTTATGTGCATAGAATTTTTACATAGGATGATATGGACACGGGGTATATCAAAGTGATCTGTGTCTTGTGTTATGGTCATGAGTCCTATTAAAGCTGGTGGGGAGAATTTGAGCGGAGGGTTTACATTAAAGAGTACAGTTCTATGTATGTAGTAGGCACAAGAATAAGTGTGAATGTTCTTTACGGTGAGTAGTTTTAGGCTTTTGAATATTGGTGGAGTATGCTTTCTAGAGTGGGAATTTGTTAACATTCTGACTGCAGCCTTTTGATGGGTTATGAGTGGTCTTTGGTGATTTAATGTTGTTTATCCCTATGCACAAATTCCATAGGTGAGATAAGGGTAGATGAGTGAATGATATAGTGCAAGGAGAGCTGATTAAGGAACATAGCGTATCTTTGATAGTATGCCTACTGTCTTTGAGATTTTCTTGAAATTTGTTGTATGTATGTTTATAATTTAAGGCTTCTGTCAATGTGGATTCCTAGGAATTTTCTCTGTGAGCCTTGTGATGGGTGATCCATTGAGCGTTATGTCAAGTGGAACATTTGAAGCTCTGTTTCCAAACTGAATGAAGTAGGTCTTATCAGTATTAAGAGTAAGCTTATTAGTCGTCATCCAGGTTGATTTTTCTGTAATTCAGTATTAACAGTGTTGGCCAGTGTAGTGCCATCTGCAAACACTATGGGTTTGATTAGTTGTGATGCATTCGGTAGGTCATTGATGTAAATGAGGAATAGGAATGGTCCCAGGACACTTCCTTGTAAGACTCCGGCTGTAATTTGTTGTGTGGAAGAGTTCGCTCCATTTGTGTACACGTATTGGCTTCTGTTACTAAGGTATGACTTTAGGTAGTTGAGTGAGTGCCCTCTTATACCATAGTGTGTTAATTTTGTGAGCAGTAAATCATGGTCGACTGTATCAAAAGCTTTGCGTAAATCAATGAAGTTTCCCAGTGGGACCTCTTTCTTCTCAAGTGTGGTGTATATTAGCTTTAGCATGTGTATAATAGCATAATTTGTGCTCTTGTTAGTCCTGAGTCCAAACTGACAGGGGTTGAGTACGTTGTGTGAGACGAGGTAGGAATAGATCCGTCTATGAATTAATTTTTCGAAGATTTTAGAAAGCAGTGGTAAGTTAGATATTGGTGTATAATTATTCAAGTCTGCTATTTTGCTATTTTGAGAATTGATGGGAAGGTAGAGGCTTCAATGGAATTGTTGAATAGTGTTGTCGGGGGGATAATAGACCACTCATAACCCAGCAAAAGGCTGCAATCAGAATGATAACAAATTCCCACTCTAGACAACATAATCATGAAATAGAGTTGATGAACATGAAAATTGTGATCTTAGTAAAAGTATACATAGTTTTAGTGATCTACTAAGTGATCTTAGTAATAGTGTTCTCGGTTTGTGTTTTGAGGTAATGTGTAAAAATGTGTGATGTTTTAGTGATCATAGTGGTTTTGAGATGAGCGATCTCAGTAATAGTGTTCTTAGATAATGGTTTGTCATCTTATAAAGTTGGTTAGTGTTTTTAGGGAATGTGTATAAATGTGTGATCTGTGATTTTGAGTGTGTATACATGTGTGTGTGTGTGTGTGTGTGTGTGTGTGTCTTGTATTTTTTCTTGTATTATCGAAAAATTGTGTGTATGTGGTTAGGTTAGGTGAGGTCACAGTGACCTCACACCTCCTCGCTTGCCGCCGTCTGGAGATCCAGGTGTTGTGGTCGCCGTCAGTAAGCAGTACACATGGTGGAGGATCTCCCAATACCTTGGAGGTTCTTAACTGATAACTGTGTTATGAATATTATCTTTTTGGTCTATTACCTGAAAACGTGAAAAATTGTCTTTGTCTGGGGATGATGTTGGATCGAGAGTAAGGTGTTGGGAGAGTGGTGAGTCGATGTGACTTTTTGATGAATTAGTAAAAACGGGGAAAAAAATTGTGGGTGAGATGGAGAGGGAGAAGTGTTAGTTGTGGGTTGTTGGATTGAAATGTATTGTAAATGTTATTAATGAAAAGAGTGGAAAAATAAATTATGGAAAAAATGTGTATTAGTGTTAACCTGTGTTTAGTTCTTCAGTGACGTCATACCTAGGCTCTCATGAGTGACGTCATACCTGGCTCTCATGAGTGATGTCATACCTGGTCTCTCATGAGTGACGTCATACCTGGTCTCTCATGAGTGACGTCATACCTGGTCTCTCATGAGTGACGTCATACCTGGGCTCTCATGAGTGACGTCATACCTGGGCTCTCATGAGTGACGTCATACCTGGGCTCTCATGAGTGACGTCATACCGGGGCTCTCATGAGTGACGTCATACCGGGGCTCGCATGATTGAGCTTGTTAGCGACCCAGTGACGTCACTGGTGTGACCTCTTGTACTCATGTAAGGGAGCCATAGGGAAGGGGAGACCCATAGGGAGCCCTTTACCATAGCTCTGACCTCTCATAGGGGAGAACCCAAAATGTGTCTTCCTATAGAGAGATACTCAAAACTTGTTCCAAGGAGATGGAGGTAAAATCTTGATCCGAGGAATTGGAATTTTCCCCTAAAAAATTGAAAAATTAAAAAAAAAAAAACGAAATCTGGCAACCCTGTAAATCTTGATCCAAGGAGATAGAGAAGGAATATTGGGCTTAGAGGATATGGGTGAGGGTAGGAGAGGGAGGTCTTGATCCGAGGAACTGGAGACTTCCCCCCAAAATTGGGTAAGACTCAAAAATAAAACATTTGCAATATTCACAAAAAAGGTAAAATTGGCAACCCTGTAAATCTTGATTTGAGGAGATGAAGCAGGGTTTTTGGGGAGATGGAAAGAGAGGTCTTGATCCGAGGAGTTGGAGGATGAAATCAAAATTCGAAATTTTTAAAGGGGAACTCAAAATGGGTAAATCTGGACCTTAGGAGGGGTGGGGACAAGTGGCATTTTTAGTTCAATCAACTTAAAGAGAGGAAATAATATTACCCATAAGGGGGACCTTCAATCTTGATCCAAGGAGATGGGGCATTAAAAATGCATCTCTGATCCTCATAGGAACCTTAAAAAAAAATAGAGGATCGGGGACGATCCACAGCAGATGGCGCTGCAGAAGGAGGACGTCGCGGGGCGGGGTTGGACGGGGGCATGGGCGGGGTCAGGGGCGTCGCAGGGGGCGGTCCGGAGGATGCAGCAAAAGGGGGCGTGGGGGTACTGTGTACTGTGTTGGTATAATTATGTCCCTTAATGGAAATTCACATTAAAACTCTCAACAAAAGTACGATTGTTGTTCCGATTTAATATGTTGGGTATTTTTTTATTTCAGCATGTCATTGTAAGACATGTAGGGGTTAACATAAGACATTGCATGTTGTCTCTTTACCTATGCATTTATTGTTTATTGTTAATTTATTACCCCAGGTTAACTGATAAGGGTTTTGTTATGTTGTTAAATTTTGTTCTATACTGCTTATTTTGTTGTATAAGCTTTGTTTCAGACCATGGCATGACACTGTTATGTATAATATATTTGTATATATACGGCTTTCCAAATAAAATTAAAAAAAAATATATATATAATTTCAATTTTTACTATTATGTAACCATCCTACAAAACACTTGTTACAAAGTAATATCCTCATTGTAATTTGAGTAAATTTATCAACTGTTACAATCTATTGTTTAACTAAAACAAACTCAATATAATAGTCTATAAGCCATTAGATTAAGCTGCCCTTAATGCCATGGCATGTTAGTGGCCCTCCTTGCACTTCAGTTCATGATTGTAATTACAAAATCTCGATGTAAACTTGCAATGAAATAAAAATTATCACATGACAAAATATTAAAAAGAGTTATAGTTACTTTGTGAGCAGTTGAGTTGTTGCATCAGGATGGCCGCGGCCACCTGCTGCCAGATCTCTCTGAGTTAAGTAGTCTCAGGTGTGGTCCCTGATACAGGTGTGGTCCCTGATACAGGTGTGGTCAGTGCCACAGCAGTGGTCACTGTTAATAGCAGAGCAATGTGGAGCGCTGGAGCCATGACTGTGGGTTTTGTCACAGTGAGAGGACGTCAACTGAGTGAGAAAAGAGAAATCTCAACTATATTATAATCTGTTTCTTAAACACACCCAGATCAATTACTTAGTTTAGTCAGTTTTATTGCTAATGGTAATGTAAGATTTTTATGCTACATTACATTTCATTAGCGTTAATAAAATATCTAAAATTTTAGAAACTTGTCCTCGAATAATTAATAGCATAAATTATAACTAAGTGGGAGCACAATATAGATACCGAAATTCTGTTATGTTTTGCAAGTTTATTCTTCTCCCTGAGACAGCGAGCGCACACATAATGTTACCTTAATGTGTTTTGGATTTGTTTAGATTGCTTAGAAGAAATAATAATGTATTATGTTTTTGTTAATGCTACTGAATATGATGTATGCATTGTGTAACAATACTGCTAATCTTTCAAGAAGCTGAGGAGCTAGAACTCAACCTAGTCAAGCATTGCAATATTTGAGACCAGTCAAATAAAGCAATATGAAAATATTCTATAGTGTGTCTGAGAGGCCCTGGAGCTGTAGCTCAATAGTAGACTTTTAACACCTAGGTGTGAAATTGAGGCGTGAAAAATTTTTGCACATATGTTGCTATGTATGATAATCTATGTAACTGTATTTGTGTATACCTGAATAAACTTACTGATCCTCCTGCCCCGCACCGAGCCGACCCCCGCCCCCCCGCCCGGACCCCCACGCCCCCTTTTGCTGCATCCTCCGGACCGCCCCCTGCGACGCCCCTGACCCCGCCCATGCCCCCGTCCAACCCCGCCCCGCGACGTCCTCCTTCTGCAGCGCCATCTGCTGTGGATCGTCCCCGATCCTCTATTTTTTTTTAAGGTTCCTATGAGGATCAGAGATGCATTTTTAATGCCCCATCTCCTTGGATCAAGATTGAAGGTCCCCCTTATGGGTAATATTATTTCCTCTCTTTAAGTTGATTGAACTAAAAATGCCACTTGTCCCCACCCCTCCTAAGGTCCAGATTTACCCATTTTGAGTTCCCCTTTAAAAATTTCGAATTTTGATTTCATCCTCCAACTCCTCGGATCAAGACCTCTCTTTCCATCTCCCCAAAACCCTGCTTCATCTCCTCAAATCAAGATTTACAGGGTTGCCAATTTTACCTTTTTGTGAATATTGCAAATGTTTTATTTTGAGTCTTACCCAATTTTGGGGAAGTCTCCAGTTCCTCGGATCAAGACCTCCCTCTCCTACCCTCACCCATATCCTCTAAGCCCAATATTCCTTCTCTATCTCCTTGGATCAAGATTTACAGGGTTGCTAGATTTCGGTTTTTTTTTTTCAATTTTTAGGAAAATTCCAATTCCTCGGATCAAGATTTTACCTCCATCTCCTTGGAACAAGTTTTGAGTATCTCTCTATAGGCAGACACATTTTGGGTTCTCCCGTATGAGAGGTCAGAGCTATGGTAAAAGGCCCCCCTATGGGTCTCCCCTTCCCTATGGCTCCCTTACAGGAGTACAAGAGGTCACACCAGTGACGTCACTGGGTCGCTAACAAGCTCAATCATGCGAGCCCCGGTATGACGTCACTCATGAGAGCCCCGGTATGACGTCACTCATGAGAGCCCAGGTATGACGTCACTCATGAGAGCCCAGGTATGACGTCACTCATGAGAGCACAGGTATGACGTCACTCATGAGAGACCAGGTATGACGTCACTCATGAGAGACCAGGTATGACGTCACTCATGAGAGACCAGGTATGACATCACTCATGAGCCAGGTATGACGTCACTCATGAGAGCCTAGGTATGACGTCACTGAAGAACTAAACACAGGTTAACACTAATACACATTTTTTCCATAATTTATTTTTCCACTCTTTTCATTAATAACATTTACAATACATTTCAATCCAACAACCCACAACTAACACTTCTCCCTCTCCATCTCACCCACAATTTTTTTCCCCGTTTTTACTAATTCATCAAAAAGTCACATCGACTCACCACTCTCCCAACACCTTACTCTCGATCCAACATCATCCCCAGACAAAGACAATTTTTCACGTTTTCAGGTAATAGACCAAAAAGATAATATTCATAACACAGTTATCAGTTAAGAACCTCCAAGGTATTGGGAGATCCTCCACCATGTGTACTGCTTACTGACGGCGACCACAACACCTGGATCTCCAGACAGCGGCAAGAGAGGAGGTGTGAGGTCACTGTGACCTCACCTAACCTAACCACATACACACAATTTTTCGATAATACAAGAAAAATACAAGAACACACACACACACACACACACACACACACACACATGTATACACACTCAAAATCACAGATCACACATTTACACACATTCCCTAAAAACACTAACCAACTTTATAAGATGACAAACCATTATCTAAGAACACTATTACTGAGATCGCTCATCTCAAAACCACTATGATCACTAAAACATCACACATTTTTACACATTACCTCAAAACACAAACCGAGAACACTATTACTAAGATCACTTAGTAGATCACTAAAACTATGTATACTTTTACTAAGATCACAATTTTCATGTTCATCAACTCTATTTCATGATTACCATTATCTAAGAACACATACATACATCATTTGAACACCTTCAAAACACATACATACATCATTTGAACAGCACCAAAACACACTTATACATCATTTGAACACCATAGATTACTCCCAAAACACCAATGAACACTCCCAAAAACACTATTTTGTATTTTTATTAAAATTTACGCAAAATCCACAAAATATAGAATATGTGAAATCACTATTGGATTTACTGAAAAGAAATCCTTTGGTGAGTTGGGATGAGAATGGTGACCTTCTTACCCCCATAACTGGACGTAATATTATTGAAATATTAAATCTGTTATCATAAAATAATGTGAAATCAGCGAGAAGAATCGATTCTGATAACTTATCAGAAATAAAGCATTTACTAAATGTATGAGGTATACATTTCGATTTTGTGAGGAATCAAAAAGTGGTAAGACAATTATTGCATAAAGGAGGAGGTGCAACGCGAGAGTAATCACCGTGGTTAGCATATTAGGTGAGTATATAAGTTCTGTGATTATGTGTTTTACTCAGTCTGGGTTATAAGAGTGTCGAGATGACTGAACGTCTTCTATACGTCTGTAGTGGTTCCAGTGTTGATTTATTTCCCACAATACACCCTCGGCTTTCATTAATAAATTATATGATCCCATTATATTAGATAATAAAATTGATTATGAGGTTGCTCTGAAAAATATAATTTATCCCAAGACGCATTATATACCACAAAAGAATTTGAATATATGTATTAAATATGAGAAATCTATATTAAATAAATTTATTCATAAAATTGATATGAGCAAAATTATTGGAGGTGATACGGCGAGGATTTTAGAAGCGATAAATGAGGACATTAATGATAATATGTTAGGCCCAGTTAAAAGAACTACAGGTATTAACATCCCCAAAAATTATATTGTGTTCACTTATCACCCTGGAATAAACAGAGTAGTTATTAACTTGAAAAAAAAAAAAAAACTTGTGCTACCATCTAATATTAAAAGCGGTTATGTGGGGTTGGAATTTGATAGAGAAGGATGTGATATGTTGGGGTTCTCAGGTAATGAAACTCTGTATGTCTTTACCAGTAAAAATGAAATTATTTGTAACGAGTCTGGTGTGAAGGCAGTAAACCCACCCGATCCTGAATCAGGTATTAATTATATGTTAATATATAGTGATATAATTGATCCCATTAATTTTGGGGATCAGTTGGTATCTCTTTTAGGGGTAGTTGATATTAATACATTAAGATCTAATTACGACCCCACAATGTACAAACCCTCAATAATAAGATTATTGATTAATGTCTATTAAGCTCGCTGATCAGAAAGGAAGATTAATTCAATATAATGAAAAGTCTTCTACTGTATGCGTACTTCATTTGAGACCTATAAAACGAGTTTCTCTCCTCCTTCAGTGGAATCATTCCTGAAACTCTTTGATACTTCGAGAGTGAAAGGGAGGTTTGGATGATATCATATTATATAAGCTAGAGGGAGGGTGGGATTATTGACATTTCTGAGTGGGATGGCCAGAAAAGCATTACCATTCTTATTGAATACCTTTGCCGCGGAGTATTACAATATGGACAAAATGTGTTGAACGATGTTAATAGCGGTATTGCATTAAAAATTCAAGGAGGAATAGAGGTGTAGAAACATTGAAGGTGTTGGACAAAAGTTATCCGGAGGAAGTAGAAAATTGGTTTGAAACGATTGAAAATTAACAATAAAAGAAAATGGGATTTTAATTATCTTCAGTTTATTGTTAGCTTTCATAACGTTAATATGTCGGCTGGTGCTCTATACGTACACCAGGGGCTCCAACGCCCCCGTCCCCAGTTATACCCATTCGATAATTGATGGTTCCCAAAATTACCAGGACAAACCATTATTAAATCCTGAATAGCAGCTAGACGCACCGGGGGAAGTATTACCTGTAAATCAGGTTCTGATAAATTTCGTATTTAGAATATAAATTTAAAAAAGGTTATTTTTTAGATTTAACGAGTCTAGAAAGGGGGATATGAGCATCAATATAACAAAGGAGGGGGGGAGTGCACGGATACAAAAAAAAGTTTTTTAAAAAAAATTTTCCCCAAAATGCTGACGGATGTGTCTATAAGACCCTTTTTTAAAAAATGCGATAAAGTTTATTTTTGGTCAAACTGGTAAAAGTTTTTAACAAAGTTTAAAAAACTTTAAAATAGCATTAGAACTAAAAGATTCTAATTTTTATTTATTCATGTGGATTTTTTAACCTCTAATTGATTTTAAAAAAGCTAAGAAGGTTGTATCAAGCAAGTCCATGGTTGAAGGAATATAATAGAATAAAGTTTATTAAAAAAAATTTTGAAAATAATATGAATATTTCTTTTGGTTTATATAAATTGACCCCTTTTTTAATTAATAAAATTTGGGAAAAATTTTTTAAGAAAAATTTGGGGCTAATCTTAATTTTTTGGGAAAGTTTAAATTTCCTTTTTATGTTCCTCTTCACAGAGCCGGGAGATGTTACGCTACTGTGAGGTGTTGTTTTTTTTTTGTGTGATGTGACTGTGAGGTGTATTTTGCCCTTTATGTTCCCCTTTTCACGTTTCCTTTTATAGTTCCTTAATAATGAGTAGTCACAAAAGGTTTTTGGAATTTTCTATTTTTTCATAGTGGTTGTTTTGGGGATATTTTGATATCACCTTTTCCTTGTGATTTTTTTCAATATATATATATATATATTATTATTTATATATATATATATATATATATATATATATATATATATATATATAATATATATATATATATATATATATATATATATATATATATATATATATATATATGTCTTTTGGGTTGGAAACTGGTCAATTAGCAAGAACCGTCTAAAATTAGGTCCTTTTTTTAAAATTTTTTTTATACGTTTAAAGATATATTTTTTCATTTATGTTAATGTAAGAATTTATAATTTTGTACCAAGAAAAAAATTTTTAAAACCACCCAACCCCTTTAAAAAATCGCAATTTAATTTCCCCAACCCAACAAAAATATATTTTAGATACATTAACATTAATTTAATAATAAACAAACACAATGAAGTACTTTTTTTTTGTTATGTTCAGAATGATTTTGGGAAATTATTGCATACACAAATTTTCACTTGTCTTATATCGCAAGAAGAGTTTTTCTATTTAAGCCAAAACGCAAGTTTTACCTAATCGGCACGACAATTTTATATATATACATATATACATGCAACCACAACTAGGTGAGTTTTATATATATATATATATATATATATATATATATATATATATATATATATATATATATATATATATATATATATATATATATATATATATATATACATACATTATATAATATACATATATATTTTTTTTTTTTTTTTTTCAACAAGTCGGCCGTCTCCACCGAGGCAGGGTGACCCAAAAAGAAAGAAAATCCCCAAAAGAAAATACTTTCATATCATTCAACACTTTCACCACACACATAATAATCACTGTCTTTGCGGGAGGAGCTCAGATACGACAGCTGAGAAATTGCCCCTCCCAGCTGTCACTATTCCAGACCCCCCTTTAAAGTGCAGGCATTGTATCCCATTTCCAGGACTCAAGTCCAACTAAATCAATTAACTGGTTTCCTGAACCCCTTCACAAAATGTTACCCTGCTCACACTCCAACAGATCGTCATGTCCCAAAACCCTTCGTCTCCATTCACCCTGTCTAACACGCTCACACATGCTTGCTGGAAGTCCAAGCCCTCGCCCACAATACCTCCTTTACCCCTTCCCTCCAACCTTTTCTAGGACGACCCCCTACCCCGCCTTCCTTCCCTACAGATTTATACGCCTCCAAGTCATTCTACTTTGATCCATTCTTCTAAATGACAAAACCAAACCTCAACAACCCCTCTTCACCCCTCTGACAAATACTTTTAGTAACCCACACCTTCTCCTAATTTCCACATTCTGAATTTTCTGCATAATATTTACACCACACATTGCCCTTAGATAGGACACTCCACTGCCTCCAGCCTCCCTCCTGCAGCATTTGCAACCCATGCTTCACACCCATATAAGAGTGTTGGTACGACTATACTTCGTACATTCCCTTCTTTGCCCCCATGGATAACGTTTTTGTCTCCACACATACCTCAACGCACCCCCTCACCTTTTTTCCTTCATCAATTCTATGGTTAACCTCATCCTTCATAAACCCATCCGCTGACACGTCAACTCCTAAATATCTGAAAACATTTACTTTTCCATAATCCTCTCTCCAATGTGATATCCAATTTTTCTTTATTTAAATCGTTTGATACCCTCATACCTTACTCTTATCTATGTTCACTTTTAACTTTCACCCTTACACACTCTCCCAAACTCGTCCACTAACCTTGCAACTTTTTTTAGAATCTCCCATAAAGCACAGTATCATCAGCAAAAAGTAACTGTGTCAACTCCCCATTTGCATTTAATTCTCCAAAATTTAATCCCACCCCTCTCCCCAACACCCCAGCATTTACTTCTTTTACAACCCCATCTATAAATATATTAAACATTGACCTCTTCCCGGGCGAGAGGTTGTGCTGCGCAGTTGCTCCTGGTCCAGGCTTTCACAACTTCCGATTTTCCCAAGATGGCGACCAGTGTTCGAGGAGGAGCAACACGGTGTGTGTGGAGCTTCTTAAGGGAGCCATTTACCCAGCTAACGCTTCTGTGTTGCTGCCGCGATAATCCGTGACATTTTTTTGTATTTGTCATGAAGACCTATATGGCATTGCATTAAATGGTTCGACGAGGATCTTCGTGAAGTTTGGTACCGTGGAGGCATATAAAAAAACTGTGGAGAGGTACCAGGAGAAGCACCTCACTGTCAACACTGGGATAGAAGTCCGGCCGGGGATGCCTCTAAACATTACACCTTTGTAAAGGTCCGTAATTTTGCCATTTGAGGCCATTGATTGGATGTCAGTGAGGCCTTTGAAAGGTATGGTGTGGTGCATTCTACGACTATGGGAAGGTGGACTGAAGGAATATATGCTGGGTTGCCAGAAGGTTCCTTCACATTGAAAATGACTTTGAAAAGGCCTATACCGTCCTATGTACTGCTGGAGGCCTTTAGGACGCAGGTGTTTGTTACCTACGCGGGACAGCGTAGGACATGTCGTATGTGTTGGGAATATGATCACATGGCAGCGGGGTGTCCCACCATCATGGCCCCAAGACCAATGGTTACACAGGTACCTGTGATGCATAACCCCTTGGAGGAGCCAACACCTGAGATTGTGGAAGGACTGGGAAAGGCCAGTGGGGCAGAAGTGGGGGAAGGTGTGGGGGAAAGTTGTGTAACGTCCCCTGAGGAGTTGAAAGCTCCAACAATCGATGGGCCTGGAAAAGATAATGAGTCAGGGGATTTGGTGGAGGTGGGTGACCTCCAGGTGGACCTTTCGCAACCATTGCAAGAGATGTTGCGAACGTTTCTGAAGATCCGGAGGTGATTTCCTCTGAGTTGAAGGACACTTACAGGTGGAGGAGGGTAGGCTTAACCAGGACGTGAACGTGCCAGAAGCTGGGGAAGACAGGTTGCAGGTGCAGGAAGTGGAGGCTGATGTGCATAGGGATGGGGACACGGATGTAATGGAGGTAGGGGAGAATCAAGAAAGAGGGCAGGAGAGGTGTCAAAGATGATGTCCTCACACTGGCCAGCGTACAGGTAAGAAAACATATGTAGAGATGGCACGGAAGGGGAAGGTGGGGCACAGGTGTGGGTATGGGATCAGGGAGTGAGGAGTGTTAGAGATAAAGGTTTAGGGAAGGGTGCCACGGCCCGCCCGCAGAAGCACAGAGGAAAGCCCCTTTGGCGTATTCAAGTGTTTAACGATTAATGTGAATGGCCTAAGGGCAGAAATTAAACGTAGGTGGGTGGAGGTAGTGTTAAGACGATATGACGTAGACGTAATTTTTATACAAGAAAATAATTTTAGGTGTGGTCGAGAGTTGAGATTGAAAGGTTATGAGGTGTATGCAGGTAACTCGGGAAATTAAAGGGTGGGGTGGCTGTGGGGGTGAAGGAGTCCAGTCCCTTTCGGTTGTTAGCTTGGGAGGAGGGGGAGGGAGAGTGGTGAGGGTGGATGGGCATTGGGGCGACATTCGGTATGTTTCATGGGAATATATATGCCAGCTGACAATAATCGACGTGTAAAGGATGAATTTGTAAGGGAGGTTTTGACATATCATTTACGGGGTTTGCCTATGATTACTCTGATGGGTGGGGATTGGAATTGTATAATCAGGAAAAAAGATGTAGAACCTAGAGGGCGGGTTGTGAATTAGGGCGTTGCGTGTTTTACTGAGGGAGGCGGAGTGTTCGATGTGGTACGGGGTGATGGGTGGAGGGTGGAGCATACTTTTGTGAGGAGAGGCTATGCAGCCCGGTTGGATCGTGTTTATGCAACAAGAGACATTACAGTGGGGAGGGTGCAAACGCTTGATATTGGTTTTTCTGACCATCGTGGTGTATTAGTAGAGGTGGAGTGGGATGGAATGGTCCGAAGGTACAATGGTTATTGGAAGTTGAATGTGGTTTGCTGGCGGGGGAGGGGAGGGGAGGTCGTTTGAGGAATGGTGGGGTCCTTCTGGTTAGAAGGAGCAGAGGTAAGGGAGAAATATTTTTGGGCTGGTGGGAAAAAGTGCAAAGGAGGGAATAAGGGACTTTTATAGGAATCAAGGAAGAGATGAGGCAAGGTGGAAGTTTGGTCTTCAGAAATATTTGGAGGGTCAGCTTAATGAATGCTATGAGGGTGGGGTTGGTAGGTATGGGAAATAGAGGGTTAAGGGAAGGTTGAGGGATATTCAAAATGATCGTTTTGATGCGATCAGAGTAAGAGGAGGTATTGAGGAGGCGTTGTGGGGAGATAGACCGTCAGGTTGCGTGTTGAGGAGGTTTAGAGATAGGCAGAGGGGATTGAGGTGTGTACAAGGGTGGGAGGATATGAAGTGGGACAGGTGCTCAGGACAACGGATGGCATAAGCAATTATGCCGATCATTGGTTTGGGAGGAAATTATCATTGAGTGTAGGGATGGGTAGTGCCGGGGAGGTCCTTCGGGAAGGGATCCTGTGTCGTTTGGGGGAGGAAGACCGTAAGGAGTTGGGTGGAAGTATAAGTGAGGAGGAGGTGGGGGAGGCAGTGTCTAGATTAAGTCTAGGGAAGGCACCAGGGTTAGACGGGATACCGAATGATTTCTATGTAGTGCATTGGGAAACGTTGAGAGAATGTTTAGTGCATTTGTTTAATTGTATGAAGGATGGGGTAGGTTAGGAGACGCAGGGGACGGGGGTAGTTGTTCTGGTGCCGAAAGGAGGGGGAGAACCTGGGTAATTACAGGGCGATATCCTCATGTGTGGAGATTATAAAATCTTCGCAAAAATTTTAGGGAATAGAATGAAAAGGTGCTTGAAAAGTCATACATCAGGGCAGTTTGGTATACCTGGAAGAAGTATGAGTGAGGACATGGAGAATCGGGGATTTTATTGATAAATGGGTATCAAGTTTCTCTGGGGGATATAGGACATTAACAGTAGCAAAGTTATTACGGTGATGCAGAGTAGAGCTGGAAAGGACTGGATTCTTTGGAAGACAGAGTAGTTAGGAAGGGGTCGATGTTGTGTTGAATGAGGTTTTAGGGTGCATAGTAGTGAATGTTGAGGGGGTCGACTGGCGACGAGAATGCTTGTTATTGAGCAACGGGGAAAAGACAGCTGAGCGGAAAGGTGTTGAATAGGTATGAGAGGATGACAGGATGAACTTGTTTGGACTTGACTTACGTAATGACGTGACAAAGACCAGGTTCAAGGGAAAGGAGTACGCACAAGGGGGCTTTCTGAAGTGTTGGAGCATGGTAATTGATGTTTTTTTTATGAGACAGGAAGGTATAGTTCCCTGACGTTGTACGGGATCATGTTAATATTGTTCTCAAATAGTACATATTATGTTTCTTATCAGTACTCTCAAAATAGGTAATTAAAATTTGTTGTGGAGTTATTGTAATATTACCACAAGATTAGTGGTATCAGAGAAGGTTTTTTTTATATTATCATTGTCATTGTATAATGTTATTGTATAGCTCCGTTTCATATACATCATATCATTGTCGTTGGGCAATGTGAAAGTATTGTACTGTTTTGTATAGCTTTTGGAATTAATGATGCTAACGATCTTATTGTATGGGTATTATTTGGGGAAAATTTTGTATGATGATTAAGGGTATCATCATAGTACATAGATTTATGTATAGAGTACTTAGTTCTTATTTTTTTGTGTGTGTATTTATGAATTATTGTATGTTGTTATGGTGATATATGCTCTGCGGGTTAGGATACGTGCTTGTATTCAGTGATAGGAGTAGTCTAATAGGGATAGGGGAAGGAAATTGAGTTGGCCTTGTCAAGTGATATGTGACAAGTGATATGTGTTATGAGTCTTGATGGAATACCCATCATATAGATGGTTATTCCTTTATATGTTGGATAATAACTTACAACTTGAGTGGTATCAGATAAGACTTCGAATAATTGCTATTATGTAATGTTACAGTAAAGCACAGTTTTAAACATAATTAAGATGGCAGTCTTAATGCCTATGGCCTCTTAGGTTAGAGGTATTCAGTAATATTTAAACATATACGTTTTATGTAGAGGTATTTAGTTCACAATTTATGGGATATAGTGGCCTGTGGTCGTGTTGTATTTGTATAAAACAGGGTTTTATATTTTATCTGTATGATGTTAGTTTTTAAGTGGTTATGTTCAGAAACCACAAGTGGAGTGGTCTCAGATACGAATTTTCTTTGTATCATTGTCACTATATAATGTTAATGTTTTGTAAAGTGTTGCAAAGTTTGTTGTTAATGTACCTGTATGTGTTTTATAAATAAAATATAAAAAAATTCTCCAAAATTTAATCCCACCCCTCTCCCCAACACCCTAGCATTTACTTCTTTTACAACCCCATCTATAAATATATTAAACAACCATGGTGACATTACACATCCCTGTCTAAGATCTACTTTACCGGGAAGTAATCTCCCTCTCTCCTACACACCCTAACCTGAGCCTCACTATCCTCATAAAACTCTTTACAGCCTTCAGTAACTTACTACCTATTCCATACACTTGCAACATTTGCCACATTGTTCCCTATCCACTCTATCATATGCCTTTTCTAAATCCATAAATACAATAAAAACTTCTTACCTTTATCTAAATACTGTTCACATATATGCTTCACTGTAAACACTTGATCTAACATCCCTACCCACTCTAAAGCCTCCTTGCTCATCTGCAATCCTACTCTCTGTCTTACCTCTAATTCTTTCAATAATAACCCTGCCATACACTTTACCTGGTATACTTAGTAAACTTATTCCCCTATAATTTTTACACTCTCTTTATCCCCCTTCCCTTTATATAAAGAACTATACATGCTCTCTGCCAATCCCTAGGTACCTTCCCTCTTTCATACATTTATTAAACAAAAATACCAACCACTCCAGCACTATATCCCCCGCTTTCAACATTTCTGTCATGATTCCATCAATTCCAGCTGCTTTACCCCCTTTCATTCTACGTATACCCTCACGCACCTCCCCCACACTCACATCCTGCTCTTCTTCACTCCTAAACGATGTTGTACCTCCCTGGCCAGTACATGAAATTACCGCCTCCCTTTTTTCATCGACATTTAAAAGTTCCTCAAAATATTCCCGCCATCTACCGAATACCT
>WNWK01034372.1:0-20480 GCA_009830355.1 Cherax destructor | reverse complement strand
AAGTTTAAAGCCGGACTTTATGTCTCGAGAAAAGTTTAGCTTTAACTAATGAGTGGGATGGTTGAGGGGAAAGGCGGTCACCTTATTATAATGTGCCATGGCGGCACTCTACCCATTTGAGGTGGAAGCCTAGTCCTGAGCCCTCTTGGGGTGGGGGTGTTGCATGCAAAGAGTATGTAATCTTTATTCGGAGTATGTTAAACACACCCACATAGGCTTCCCTCCAACCAGCAAACAATCGTTAAGGGTTTGGCGATGGGGCCCCATCATCAAATCAACGACTCAGTTCAGCCAATTAAAATGCGAGTTTAACAATGAAAAAGGTGATGTGGATACCACTCGCAGTTTGTCATTGGAATTCCCGCATAGAGCTGGTTGTGGAAAGGTTGTCTGTCTTTTGGCTGCTGTTTAGCCTAGACAACCGTGGCGTGCACTAAATACTACTCTTTTGTATGTAGTGTAAATAATTGTAAAGCCCTTTTCTATTTGCTTGGTGAAGGAAATACAAATTCGAAGCATTTTCTACTGTGTTTCTTTGCTCCAAGCTCCCTTTTACACTCAGGTTAACAGGCCATTGAACCTGAGGTTGTAATAGCCAGTATGACTGGATTTGGGTGAGAGAAGACATATGTTGTGTCATTTGCAAATAATATGGGTTTGAGTAGTTGTGATGCATTCGGTAGGTCATTTATGTAAATGAGGAATAGGAGTGGCCCCAGGACACTTCCTTGAGGGACTCCGACTGTAATTTGTTGTGTGGAAGAGTTTGCTCCATTTGTGTACACGTATTGGATTCTGTTGCTAAGGTATGACTTTAGGTAGTTGAGTGGGTGCCCCCTTATACCATAGTGTGCTAATTTTGTGAGCAGTAAATCATGGTCGACTGTATCAAAAGCTTTGCGTAGATCAATGAAGATTCCAAGTGGGACTTCTTTCTTCTTAAGTGCGGTGTATATTAACTCTAACATGTGTATAATAGCTTACTCTCAATACTGACAAGACCTACTTCATACAGTTTGGAAGCAAAGCCACAAATGTTCCACTTAACATAACACTCAATGGTACACCCATCACAAGACTCACAGAGGGAAAATTCCTAGGAATCCACCTTGACAGTAGCCTTAAATTCCAAACACATATACAACAAATTTCCAAGAAAATCTCGAAGACAGTAGGCATATTATCAAAGATACGCTATTATGTACCTCAATCAGCTCTCCTTGCACTATATCATTCACTTATCTACCCGTATCTCACCTATGGAATCTGTGCATGGGGATCAACAACGTTAAATCACCTTAGACCACTCATAACACAACAAAAGGCCGCAGTCAGAATGATGATAAATTCCCACTCTAGACAGCATACTCCACCAATATTCAAAAGTCTCAAACTACTCACCGTAAAGAACATTCATACTTACTCTTGTGCCTACTACATATATAAAACTTTACACTCTAATATAAACCCTCTGCTCAAAACTCTCCTCACCAACTTTAATAGGACCCATGACCACAACACAAGACACAGATCACTTTTTGATATACCCCGTGTTCATATCAACCTATGTAAAAATTCTATGCACATAAACACAACAAAAGGCAGAAGTTAGAATGATAACAAATTCTCACTCCAGGCAACATACTCCACCAATATTCAAAAACCTAAACTTACTCACCATACAAGACATCCATACTTTTTACTGTGCCTATTACATACATAGAACACTCTATGCAGATATTAACCCACCACTCAAACTTCTCCTTACTAATTTTAACAGGACACATAACCATAACACTAGACACAGATCACTCCTCGATGTTCCCCGTGTCCACCTAACACTATGTAAAAACTCAATGCACATAAAAGGCACGAAAATTTGGAATTCATTACCTGTCATTGCCAAAGAAACCCTACCTGTACCCCAATTCAAAACGATGCTAAAAAACCACCTTCTCACCCAAAGCTAATTGCTCCATATCAACCATTCCCAGCAAAGTAGAATAATCACTTAACGTAAAACCTGACTTTAAAGTCAATGTAATGAATGAATGAATGAATGAATGAATGTAAAACCTGTTATGAATAATACTTACTTAGCTAATTATTCCCACAACACTTACATTATAATGACCACGTAAACTAACTGCAATGCAATTAATTGTTTTAAATTGTTATCTCACTCAATTAGTTCCATTGCTGCAATAAATTGCTACAATTAATTGATATGTTCAACTTATATTCAAACTTTAAAACTTAGATATGCAACTTTACTTATTTTATAAATTATCAACAATAATTTTTTATTATTTTATTATTATTATTGCTTTAATTTGTTTAATCTGATTTAATTAATTTTATAATGAAGACAAAAGTACAAAACTATGTTCAAATTTCATAGCTTAAATACTCACCTTTACTCATTGTATACTATCTACAAAAATTCTTACAATTTAGTTTTAAGTTAATTTTAAGTCTGCCCAAAATGCCCTGCATACTAGGGGCTTTTGGCATGTACACCTCATGTAATCTCAATAACCAAATGTAATTCTTTGTATTATGTCCAAATAAAAATATTATTATTATTATTATTATTATTATAAGGGCCCCAGAATCTGGAATTCATTACCAGTAAATATTAAGATAATCTTGTCTGAAAATCAATTTAAGACTCAACTCAAAAACCACCTACTCACCCAAAACTAAATGATCATACTATAAACTACTTTGAAAAATGCTCATTGTTACTTTCCTATACGATAATCTCAATTTTTAATAATATGTTACTATTATGTTACCCCCTACTCATATTATAAGTTAATGTCAAAAATGCTCAATGTTATTTTCCTTAAGATAATCTCAATTCCATATTATCATTCAAGAATCTTAACACCTGTAACAATCTAATATCTAATATCATTATATAATAATTTAAACAGTAAAATTTCATCATATTGTAATTTTGAAAATAATTTTTAACTAGAATAAACTCAATAAATTTCTCTAATATTAAGTACATAGTAATAATAATAATAATAATAATAATAATAATAATAATAATAATAATAATAATAATATTTTTATTTGGACATGATACAAAGAATTACATTTGGTTATTGAGATTACATGAGGTGTACATGCCAAAAGCCCCTAGTATGCAGGGCATTTTGGGCAGACTTAAAATTAACTTAAAACTAAATTGTAAAAATTTTTGTAGATAGTATACAATGAGTAAAGGTGAGTATTTAAGCTATGAAATTTGAACATAGTTTTGTACTTTTGTCTTCATTATAAAATTAATTAAATCAGATTAAACAAATTAAAGCAATAATAATAATAAAATAATAAAAAGTTATGGTTGATAATTTATAAAATAAGTAAAGTTGCATATCTAAGTTTTAAAGTTTGAATATAAGTTGAACATATCAATTAATTGTAGCAATTTATTGCAGCAATGGAACTAATTGAGTGAGATAACAATTTAAAACAATTAATTGCATTGCAGTTAGTTTACGTGGTCATTATAATGTAAGTGTTGTGGGAATAATTAGCTAAGTAAGTATTATTCATAATAGGTTTTACAGGACTAGAATAAGCTGCCCCTAATGCCATGGCATGTCAGTGGCTCTCCTTGCACTCAATTTACATTGTAACTACCGATACCCATGTAATCTGCAATGAAATAAAATTTGTTTGTTTGTTTGTTGGTCCCGGAAATCGTACAATTATGTAAGTACAGTGGACCCCGGCATACTGAACACCCCGAAATCGTACAATTATGTAAGTATAATATTGTAAGTGCTTGTGGAAGTGTATTTTTAGGGGTCTGAAATAGACTAACCTACGTGACATTATTTCTTAAGGAAGTAAATTTGTTCAGTAATGGCACTTGAGCAGGCTTCTGGAATGAATTTTGTTCGTTAGCCGGGGGTCCACTGTATAATATTGTAAGTGCTTGTGAAAGTGTATTTTTGGGGGTCTGAAATAGACTAACCTACGTGACATTATTCCTTAAAGGAGTAAATTCGTTCAGTAATGGCACTTGAGCAGGCTTCTGGAATGAAGTTTTTTCGTTACTCGGGGGTCCACTGTAGTGGTAAATTAGAAATTGGTCTGTTTGATCACCTCCTTTGTGGATCGGGGTGACCCTAGCTATTTTGAGAATTGATGGGAAGGTAGAGGCTTCAATGGATTTATTGAATAGTGTTGCTATAATTGGTGACAGTACCTGCGAAGCTTTTTTGTGCATAAAAGGTGGTAAGCTGTTTATGTCTCCTGCCTTGTTTTTAAGGGTGTTGATTATGAGCGAGACTTCAATTGGGTTGGTAGGAGCTAGGAATAGTGTATTAGGGTAGGTGTTGGTGAGATAGTCTGTTGGACAGGTGTTCGAGCTTGGGATTTTACTTGCTAGATTCTTTCCTATGGTGGAAAAGAAAACATTAAGTATTTCCGAGGCCATCATATGTGAAAAGGCAAGGCAGTTGCACATAGATCTTGTCAAGAAAATGCCTGGAACCAGTGCTGATGTTAGTGAGTTTAAGGCCAGCAGAGGCTGGTTTGACAGATTTAAGAAGAGTAGTGGCATACACAGTGTGATAAGGCATGGTGAGGCAGCCAGTTCAGGCAAACATGCAGCTGAAAAATTCATAACTGAATTTAAGGGGTACGTAGACACTGAAAAATTTGAACCCCAACAGGTGTTTAACCCTTTCAGGGTCGCAAGGCCCTCTCCCAAACTCGTTCTCAGGGTTGCAAATTTTTCAGAAAAAAATAAAATATTTTTTTCTTATGGAATGATAGAGAATCTTTTTCCGATCATAACGCTACCAAAATGATAAAATTTGATCGAAAACTAACGGAATTATGCTTTTGCGAAGTTAGCGGTATCGATGACATTTACGCATCGGCGATTTTGCCCACTTTGAGCCCTATTTTCAGCAAATTCCAATGTTTCAGTCTACTAAAATTATAGCTATATCACTAGAACTCCATTTCTTCTATCGATTGAGTATAAGAAACTGCCTTTTTACCAATTTCAACTACCCAAAATAGTGGTCAGAAAATGGCAATTTGGCCAATTTTACAAATTTCAAACAATGCCAATTTCAAAATAGGGTCCAGAATAAACAAAGCAGACATTCCTGGCACTAAAATAACATCTTCTCTGTTCATTAGTCACATCTCCAGGTCCCCTATTACATTACTTTTGCTTTCCATTTTGAATTTTTATTCTCACAAAAAGTAGAAGATTTACTGTTATGTATACAACTGCATTATTGTAAAAATGGTATAAATAATATCAGCGTACTTGTGCAAGAACATTAGACTCGCCAGTTGATGTGTATTGGACGCATGGTGTGATTTGTTTACTCTTGAACATCAGCCAAAATCGAACATTTTTGCTATTTTGCGCTCAGTTTCAAGGTACTTGTCATCGTGAAACCAGTCAAAATTATCTCCATTTCTGTAATATATCATCCATTCTATCAAATGAGACCAGGAAAACGAGAATACAAGCATAAATACCATACGAAAATAAACTGCAAAGTGACTGTTTTAAACCAAAAACATGGTCAGAGTTTTTTTTCCTCATTATGCACTGTGTGGTGCAGGATTTTTTTATACTGCGCACACTGACCGCACAGACCCATTCTCTCACATCTAGGCCTAACAGCCTGTTTCTGCTTGATTTGAGAGCACTAGAATTTAGGCGTACTAGTACGACGAAAACCCTGGCGCGCAAGCCGTACTAGTACAGCCGAAACCCTGAAAGGGTTAATTGTGACAAAACAGGCCTGTTTTGGAAGAAAATGCCAAATAGGACCTACATTACTCAGGAGGAAAAGGCACTGCCAGGACACAAGCCTATGAAAGACAGGCTAACTCTCTTGTTTTGTTCTAACGCTAGTGGGGATTTTAAAGTGAAGCTTTTACTCATGTATCACTCAGAAAATCCCAGTGTTCAAGAAACACAATGTCATCAAGAATAGATTGTGTGTGTTCTGGAAAGCTAATAATAGGGCATGGGTCACAAGGCAAATTTTCACAGAGTGGGTCCATCAAGTGTTTGGCCCTAGTGTGAAAAAATACCTCCAGGAAAAGAAATTGCCAATCAAGTGCCTCCTGGTACTGGACAATGCTCCTGCTCATCCTCCAAACTTCGCAGACTTTTTGTCTAGGAACTTCAGGGTCATCACAGTGAAGTTCTTGCCTCCTCTCATCCAGCCCATGGACCAGCAGGTTTTTTCTAACTTCAAAAAACTCTACACGAAAGCAATGTTTCAAAGGAGCTTTAAAGTGACCTTGGACACTGAATTGACCCTAAGAGAATTCTGGTGGAATCACTTCAATATCTACAACTGCATAAGCCTTATAGGTAAGGCTTGGGAGGGAGTGACTTCCAGGACTTTGAACTCTGCTTGGAGAAATCTGTGGCCAGATTGTGTCGCCAGAGAGATTTTGAAGGGTTTGAGGCTGACCCTGACCATGCCGACCCTCTGCCTGTTGTGGAAGGTATTGTGGCAAGGTATTAGGGGCAAGTCCCTGGGGTTGGAGGTGAGTGACGAGGATGTGGAAGAGTTGGTGGATGACCACAGGGAAGAGCTAACCACTGAAGAGCTGCAAGAGTTTCATCTGGAAGAGCATCAGACCACAGTTGAGGAACTTTCTTCACAGGAGGAGGAGGAAGAGGGAGTGAAGGTGGTGCCTTCTTCAGTGCGTAAGGACATGTGTGGAATGTGGAATAAGTTGCAAAGTTTCATGGAGAAATACCACCCTGAGCAAGCTGAAACAACCCATCTCCGCAACATGTTCAGTGACAAAACAATGTCCCATTTTAGGGACATCTTAAAGAGGCGCCAGACACAGAGCACTCTTGACAGTTATTTTGTGTGACAGGGGTCTAGTGACTCTCAAGCTGGTCCTAGTGGCATTAAAAGACAAAGAAGGGAAGTAACCCCAGAGAGGGACTTGTTACCTGAAGTCCTTATGGAGGGGGATTCCCCTATATTCCAGATGCCAGCAAGTCTCTTCAATAAAGAAAAGTAAATGTTATTTTAAATGTTTATTTAAATGTTTAATTATAAATTTATTACTTTATATATATTTATATGTGCTGTGTGTATGTAAAAACTATAGTTAATATTTTTGAGTGTCTGGAATGGATTAACCCTTAAACGGTCCAAACATATATATACATTAGTACTGCTACTGCCCCAAACGTATTTTTACGTTTTATTTTTCATGCCTCCAAATTTGGCACGATTAGCCTGAGATGCCTGGTCAGCATAGAATGGGTCTTAACACTCGGTGTGCGCCATATTAAAAAAATCTGGGACCACTTAGTACCTTATGGGAGCACCAGTTAAATTGAGCACCAGCTAGAGCAAACACTGCGGCAAACACCAAGGATTCACTGATGTCATTTCATATTAACACTCCCCTTTGAAGTGGAAAGTGATGTCGGCAGGCTGGCACTGGCTGCTTGCCTGCCTGGCCACCTGGCTGGCAAGCAGCTGGTTGGCCACCTGGCTGGCCAGCAGCTGGCTGGTCAGCTGGGTACCTGATTGGCTGTCTATCTCTGTCTATCTGACTGTATCTATCTGTCTCTGTCTATCTGACTGTATCTATCTGTCTCTGTCTCTATCTCACAGGAACACATACGTAAATACAATTATACATAGTGTAAATTACCTAGGATAACTAAAAAAATCAAGACAAAGTAATATAATGTGCTTGTGATCTGCGTAATACCAGCTGGTTTATGAGCTACTATCTGAGACAAGCAGACAGAAAGACAGAAACACAGACATACAGAAAGACAGACACAGAGACAGACAGAAAGACACACAGAGAGAAAGAAAGACAGACAGACAGATACAGACAGACTTGAGTAACACATAAAGGGAAGCAGTATAATCTCATCAAATGTCATCACTGAAATTACTGGACTGATTAGAAAAGATAAGACTACCCTCACTCCCCAATCAAATGTCACCAGTCATCATTAGTGGAGATCAGATGAGATAAGGCAGCGACACAAATCTTACATAATGCTTCAGGGGAACTTTATTATTACGTATTATTATTATTATTATTATTATTATTATTATTATTATTATTATTATTATTATTATTCACTATTATTATTATTATTATTATTATTATTTTTATGCACTATCATTATTATTCTTATTTGAGTACAATTTCAGTACCTAATATTAGTGTCAGAACAAAGATTGGCTATGAAATCACAAGAACTACTATAAATTGTAATTATCAGAACATAAAAATTATATAAAAATAATAAAAAAACAGAAAAAAAAGGTATATCGGCAACGATTCTGCAAGCGGCAGGACTCCTGTTGCTGTCAGATGAGCATCCAGAGCCAACTTCTCTGCCTCATATCTCGGTAAGTACTGACCCCCAAAAAAATTTTTATCCTATAACACTTTAAAAAATGTGCTCTTTATTTCTATAAAAAACATAATTTTTTTTTTCAAAATATTCGGGACAGTAGCAGTACAGTGGACCCCCGCTATTCGAACTTAATCAGTTCCAGGAGCTAGTTCTCAATGCGAAATGTTCGAGTGGCGATTTAATTTTTCTATAAAAAATAATGGAAATACAATTAATCCGTTCCTGCTGTCAGGAGGCATGACAAAATAGTACTTCACTGTGAAGCTATTATCAACTCGACAGCTTATTTATCTATCACAATTCATCTAATATGACATAATAAACAATATAAATAACATAAAAACCTGATATACACTCTAGAATGAATAAAATATGTATGTCATTACGAATGTGGTGGCTGGGAAGGATGGTGGTGGCGGGCATTCTCGCTACAGCTGTGAAAACATCTTCCCATTCTTTCCTCCTTCAGACATGTTAGTATAAGAGAAAACGGAGTTTGTAATGCTATCTGCATTAGATCACTTCCAGTCAGCTTCAAGGAATGAACAGGAATCATACGTGTCAGGCTGGTTACAGCAACAACAACTGGTTTGTTTACAAAACTCTGAACCTTCATTTAATCTTGTTTACTCAATACTGCCTCTACCACCACTGCCTCTACCACCACTGCCTCTCACCACTGCCTCTACCACCACTGCCTCTACCACCACTGCCTCTACCACCACTGCCTCTACCACCACTGCCTTTACCACCACTGCCTCTACCACTACTGCCTCTACTACCACTGCCTCTACCACCACTGCCTGTCACCACTGCCTCTCACCACTGCCTCTACCACCACTGCCTCTACCACTACTGCCTCTACCACCACTGCCTCTACCACCACTGCCTCTACCACCACTGCCTCTACCACCACTGCCTCTACCACCACTGCCTCTCACTTAATGAACAAACTCCAAACAATTATAATTAAGTGTGAAATGTCCGGATGAGCGTGCAGGGTAATGTTCTCTCGAGTGTAAATAACGCGGGACTGGCTCTCCAAGCGCCCGGGTGGACAGGTGTTGGACGCACTTGTTCAAATCGTGATATTTTGTTTGCATGGCGATATCGATTTTCTTGTTCTAATAACGATATGTTCTATTGCCGAGCCGTTCGAATAGCGGGGGTCCACTGTACTAACGTATATATACGTTTGGACCGTTCAACCCTTTCAGGGTTTTGGTCGTACTAGTACGTCTTACGCCCTGGGGTTATTGACGTACTAGTACGCCTAAATTTTAGGGCCCTCAAATCAAGCAGAAACAGGCTGTTAGGCCTAGATGTGATAGAATGGGTCTGTGCGGTCAGTGTGCGCAGTATAAAAAAATTCCTGCACCACACAGTGCATAATGAGGAAAAAAAAAACTGACTCTATTTTTGGTTTAAAACAGCGACTTTGCAGTCTATTTTCGTATGGTATTTATTGATGTATTCTCGTTTTCTTGGTCTCATTTGATAGAATGGAAGATATATTACAGAAATAGAGATGATTTTGATTGGTTTGACAAAGACAAGTACCTTGAAATTGAGCTCAAAGTAGCGAAAATGTTCGATTTTTGACGATGTTCAAGAGTAAACATATCACACAATGCATAAAATACACATCAACTGGTGAGTCTAATATTCATGCACAAGTACTCTAATATTATTTATACCATTTTTACAATGATGCAGTTGTATACATGACAGTAAATCTTCTATTTTTTTGTGAGAATAAAAATTCAAAATGAAAAGCAAAAGTAATGTAAGAGGGGCCTGGAAACGTGACTAATGAACAGAGAAGACGTTATTTTAGTGCAGGAATGTCTGCCTTGTTTATTCTGGACCCTATTTTGAAATTGACATCGTTTGAAATTTGTGTGAAATTGGCCAAATTGCCATTTTCTGACCACTATTTTGGGTAGTTGTAATTGGTAAATAGGCGGTTTCTTGTACTCAATCGATAGAATAAATGGAGTTCTAGCGAAATAGCTATAATTTTAGTTGACTGAAACATTGGAATTTGCCGAAAATAGGGCTCAAAATGGGCGAAATCGCCGATGCGTAAGTGTCATGGCTACCGCTAACTTCGCGAAAGCATAATTCCGTTAGTTTTCGATCAAATTTCATAATTTTTGTGGTGTTATGATTGGAAAAAGATTATCATTTCAAAAGAAAAAATAATTTTTTTTTTAAATTCTTGGACCCTGAGAACGAGTTTCGGAGACCCCCCTTGGACCCTGAAAGGGTTAATATAGACATTTTCATTAATCCATCTATGATATTTTCTTCAAAATTATATACGAAACACGTGACATAGCATATAAACATGCTGTTTATATGCTATGTTTATATGCTATGTAATATATGTAATACTAATAATAATCACTCTTGGGGACATTAAATGTCTTATTTTATGTTAATATAGACATTTTCATTAATTCATCTATGATATTTTCTTCAAAATTATTTAACCCTTAAACGGTCCAAACGTATATATACGTTAGTACTGCTACTGCCCCAAACGTATTTTTACGTTTTATTTTTCATGCCTCCAAATTTGCCATGATTGGCCTGAAATGCCTGGTGAGCATAGAATGGGTCTTAACACTTGGTGTGCGCCATATTAAAAAAATCTGGGACCACTTAGTACCTTGTGGGAGCACCAGGTAAATTGAGCGCCAGCTAGAGCAAACACTGCGGCAAACACCAAGGATTCACTGATGTCATGTCATATTAACACTCCCTTTTGAAGTGGAAAGTGATGTCGGCAGGCTGGCAGGCCAGCTGGCTGCCTGCCTGCCTGCCTGGCCACCTGGCTGGCAAGTAGCTGGTTGGCCACCTGGCTGGCCAGCTGGGTACATGATTGGCTGTCTATCTCTGTCTGTCAGTCTGTATCTATCTGTCTCTGTCTCTATCTCACAGGAACACATACGTAAATACAATTATACTACATAGTGTAAATTACCTAGGATAACTAAAAAAATCAAGACAAAGTGTTATACTGTGCATGTGATCTGCGTAATACCAGTTGGTTCATGAGCTACTCTTTGAGACAAACAGACAGAAAGGAGACAACACACAGGCAGACAAAAAAACAGACACACAGACAGAAAGACAGACAGACAGACAGACAGATACAGACAGACAGACAGGTTTGCGTAACAAATAAAGGGAAGCAGTGTAAACTCGTCAAATGTCATCAATGTAATTACTGGACTGATAAGAAGAGATAAGACTAAGGCTCACCCTTCGTGAAATGTCACCAGTCATCATTAGTGGAGATCAGATGAGATAAGGCAGCGATGCTTCAAGGGAACTTTATTATTATTATTATTATTATTATTATTATTATTATTAATATTTTTTTTTTTTATTTTTATTAACACATCGGCCGATTCCCACCAAGGCAGGGTGGCCCGAAAAAGAAAAACTTTCATCATCATTCACTCCATCACTGTCTTGCCAGAAGGGTGCTTTACACTACAGTTATAAAACTGCAACATTAACACCCCTCCTTCAGAGTGCCGGCACTGTACTTCCCATCTTCAGAACTCAAGTCCGGCCTGCCGGTTTCCTGAATCCCTTCATAAATGTTACTTTGCTCACACTCCAACAGCACGTCAAGTATTAAAACCATATGCCTCCATTCACTCCTATCAAATACGCTCACACATGCTTGCTGGAAGTCCAAGCCCTCGCACACAAAACTTCCTTTACCCCCTCCTCCAACCTTTCCTAGGCCGACCCCTACCCCGCCTTCCCTCCACTACAGATTTATACACTCTCGAAGTCACTCTGTCTCGTTCCATTCTCTCTACATGTCCAAACCACCTCAACAACCCCTCCTCAGCTCTCTGGACAATCGTTTTGGTAATCCCGCACCTCCTCTAATTTCCAAACTCCGAATTCTCTGCATTATATTCACACCACACATTGACCTCAGACATGACATCTCCACTGCCTCCAGCCTTCTCCTATTATTATTCACTATTATTATTATTATTATTCACTATTATTATTATTATTATTATTCACTATCATTATTATTATTAATATTTTTATGCACTATTATTATTATTATTTGAGTACAATTTCAGTACCTAATATTAATGTCAGAACACAGACTGGCTATGAAATCACAAGAACTACTATAAATTGTGATTATGAGAACATCAAAAATATATAAAATAATAAAAAAAAAGTGAAAAAAAAGGTATATTGGCAACGATTCTGCAAGCGACAGGACTCCTGTTGCTGTCAGGTGAGCATCCAGTGCCAACTTCTCTGCCTCATATCTCGGTAACTACTGACCCAAATTCTTTTTTTTTATCCAATAACACTTAAAAAAATGTGCTCTTTATTCGGGGCACTGGGCGAGCTAACGTAAATATACGTGTGGACCGTTTAAGGTTAAAAAACACGTTACATAGCATATAAACATGATACATACACCCACAGAATAAAAATTGACAAATATGAGATTTGTTTACCAAGCGACTTAGTAGGAGTGTCAGAAGAATTACGTTTTCTCTAGTCAAACACTGAGGGATAACTGTAGAAAAATTTTCCTTTCATATGCCTTCACTCTATACAGTGGACCCCCGAGTAACGAGCATAATTCATTCCAGAAGCCTGCTCAAGTGCCATTACCGAATGAATTTTCTCCCTTAAGGAATAATGTCAAGTAGGTTAGTCCATTTCAGACCCCCAAAAATACACTTACAAAAGCACTTACAATATTATACTTACTGTCTACCAACCTACTACCTTAAAACTATGCAAGTATAATATTGTAAGTGCTTTTGTATGTGTATTTTTGGGGGTCTGAAATGGACTAACCTAATTGACATTATTCCTTAACCCTTTCAGGGTCCAAGGGGGTTTCCAAAACTCGTTCTCAATGTCCAAGAATTTAAAAAAAAAAAAAATCTTATGAAATGATAGATAATCTTTTTCCGATCATAACGCCACAAAAATTATGAAATTTGATCGAAAACTAACGGAATTATGCTTTCGCGAAGTTATCGGTATGGATGACATTTACGCATGGGCGATTTCGCCCACTTTGAGCCCTATTTTCGGCAAATTCCAATGCTTCAGTCTACTAAAATTATAGCTATTTCACTAGAACTCCATTTCTTCTATTGATTGAGTACAAGAAACCGCCTATTTACCAATTAAAACTACCCAAAATAGTGGTCAGACAATGGCAATTTGGCCAATTTCACTCAAATTTCAAACGATGCCAATTTCAAAATAGGGTCCAGAATAAACAAGGCAGACATTCCTGGCACTAAAATAACATCTTCTCTGTTCATTAGTCACGTTTCCAGGCCTTTCTTACATTACTTTTGCTTATCATTTTGAATTTTTATTCTCACAAAAAAATAGAAGATTTACTGTTATGCATACAACTGCATCATTGTACAAATGGTATAAACAATATCAGAGCACTTGTGCATGAATATTAGACTCGCCAGTTGATGTGTATTGGACGAATGGTGTGATTTGTTTACTCTTGAACATCGTCAAAAATCGAACATTTTCGCTACTTGGAGCTCAATTTCATGGTACTTGTCATTGTCAAACTAATCAAAATCATCTCTATTTCTGTAATATATCTTCCATTCTATCAAATGTGACCAAGAAAACGAGAATACATCAATAAATACCATACGAAAATAGACTGCAAAGTCGCTGTTTTAAACCAAAAATAGAGTCAGTTTTTTTTTTCCTCATTATGCACTGTGTGGTGCAGGAATTTTTTTATACTGCGCACACTGACCGCACAGACCCTTTCTATCACATCTAGGCCGAACAGCCTGTTTCTGCTTGATTTGAGGGCGCTAGAATTTAGGCGTACTAGTACGTCAATAACCCCAGGGCGTAAGCCGTACTAATACGTCAATAACCCAGAAAGGGTTAAAGGAGAAAATACCCAACGAATTTTATCCCTTAAAGAATAATGTCAAGTAGGTTACTCCATTTTAGACCTCCAAAAATACTTACAAAAGCACTTACAATATTATACTTACATAGTTTTAAGGTAGTAGGTAGGTAGACAGCAACCACCCAGGGAGGTACTACCGTCCTGCTAGGTGACTGTGAAACAGAAACCTGAAACTGTTTTACATGATGGTAGGATTGCTGGTGTCTTTTTTCTGTCTCATAAACATGCTGGATAACAGGTATATCTAGCTACTTCTACTTACACTTTAGGTCACATTACACAGGCATGCACATTCATATATATACATACACACATCTAGGTTTTTCTTCTTTTTCTTAATAGTTCTTGTTCTTTTTATTTTCTCTATTGTCCATGGGGAAGTGGAAAAGAATCTTTCCTCCGTAAGCCATGCGTGTCGTATGAGGCGACTAAAATGTCGGGAGCAATGGGCTGGTAACCCCTTCTCCTGTACACATTTACTAAAAAAGAGAAGAAGAAAAACTTTATAAAACTGGGATGTTTGAATGTGTGTGGATGTAGTGCGGATGATAAGAAAGAGATGATTGCTGATGTTATGAATGAAAAGAAGTTGGATGTCCTGGCCCTAAGCGAAACAAAGCTGAAGGGGGTAGGCGAGTTTCAGTGGGGAGAAATAAATGGGATTAAGTCAGAAGTATCTGACAGAGTTAGAGCTAAGGAAGGAGTAGCAATAATGTTGAAGGATCAGTTATGGAAGGAGAAGAGGGAATATAAATGTGTAAATTCAAGGATTATGTGGATTAAAATAAGGGTCGGATGCGAAAAGTGGGTCATAATAAGCGTGTATACACCTGGAAAAGAGGAGTGTAGAGAGAGAGAGAGATTTTGGGAGATGTTAAGTGAATGATAGGAACTTTTGAACCAAGTGAGAGAGTAATTGTGGTAGGGGACCTAAATGCTAAAGTAGGAGAAACATGTAGAGAGGGTGTGGTAGGTAAGTTTAGGGTGCCAGGTGTAAATGATAATGGGAGACCTTTGATTGAACTTTGTATAGAAAGGGGTTTAGCTATAGTTAATACATATTTTAAGAAAAGAGGATAAATAAGTATACAAGATATGATGTAGGGCGTAATGACAGTAGTTTGTTGGACTACGTATTGGTAGATAAAAAGACTGTTGAGTAGACATCAGGATGTACATGTTTATAGAGGGGCCACAAATATATCAGATCACTTTTTAGTTATAGCTACAGTGGGAGTAAAAGGTAGATGGGATACAAGGAAAATAGAAGCAGTAAGTAAGTGAGAGGTGAAGGTTTATAAACTAAAAGAGGAGGCAGTTAGGGTAAGATATAAACAACTATTGGAGGATAGCTGGGCTAGTGAGAGTGTAGGCAATGGGGTCGAAGATGTATGGGATAGATTTAAAAATGTAGTGTTAGAGTGTTAAGCAGAAGTTTGTGGTTACAGGAAAGTGGGTGCAGGAGGGAAGAAGAGCGATTGGTGGAATGATGATGTAAAGAATGTAGTAAGGGAGAAAAAGTTAGCATATGAGAGGTTTTTACAAAGTAGAAGTGATGCAAGGAGGGAAGAGTATATGGAGAGAAAGAGAGAGGTTAGGAGAGTGGTCAAGCAATGTAAAAAGAGAGCAAATGAGAGAGTGGGTGAGATATTATCAACAAATTTTGTTGAAAATAAGAAAAAGTTTTGGAGTGAGATTAATAAGTTGAGGAAGCCTAGGGAACAAATGGACTTGACAGTTAAAAATAGGAGAGGAGAGTTATTAAATGGAGAGTCAGAGGTATCGGGAAGATGGCGGGAATATTTTGAGGAGTTGTTAAATGTTGATGAAGACAGGGAAGCTGTGATTTCGTGTATAGGGCAAGGAGGAATAACATCTTGTAGGAGTGTGGAAGAGCCAGTTGTGAGTGTGGGGAAAGTTTGTGAGGCAGTGGGTAGAATGAAAGGGGGTAAGGCAGCTAGGATTGATGGGATAAAGATAGAAATGTTAAAAGCAGGTGGGGATATAGTTTTGGAGTGGTTGGTGCTATTATTTAATAAATGTATGGAAGAGGGTAAGGTACCTAGGGATTGGCAGAGAGCGTGTATTGTTCCATTGTATAAAGGCAAAGGGGACAAAAGAGAGTGCAAAAATTATAGGGAAACAAGTCTGTTGAGTGTACCTGGTAAAGTGTATGGTAGAGTTATTATTGAAAGAATTAAGAGTAAGACAGAGAGCAGGATAGCAGATGAACAAGGGGGCTTTAGGAAAGGTAGGGGGGTGTAGACCAAGTGTTTACAGTGAAACATATAGGTGAACAGTATTTGGATAAGGGTAAAGAGGTTTTTGTGGCATTTATGGATTTGGAAAAGGCGTATGATAGGGAGGATAGGGGGCAATGTTGCAGATGTTGCAGGTGTATGGAATAAGAGGTAGGTTACTGAAAGCAGTGAAGAGTTTTTATGAGGATAGTGAGGCTCAGGGGGACTATTTCCCAGTAAAAGTAGGCCTTAGACAAGGATGTGTGATGTCACCGTGGTTGTTCAATATATTTATAGATGGGGTTGTAAGAGAAGTGAATGCAAGGGTCTTGGCAAGAGGTGTGGGGTTAAAAGATAAAGAATCAAATACAAAGTGGGAGTTGTCACAGTTGCTTTTTGCTGATGACACTGCTTTGGGAGATTCTGAAGAGAAGTTGCAGAGGTTGGTGGATGAATTTGGTAGGGTGTGTAAAGAAGAAAATTGAAAGTGAATATAGAAAGAGTAAGGTGATGAGGATAACAAAAAGATTAGGTGATGAAAGATTGGATATCAGATTGGAGGGAGAGAGTATGGAGGAGGTGAATGTATTCAGATATTTGGGAGTGGACATGTCAGCAGATGGGTCTATGAAGGATGAGGTGAATCATAGAATTGATGAGAGGAAAAGGGTGAGTGGAGCACTTGGAGTCTGTGGAGACACAGAACTTTGTCCATGGAAGTAAAGAGGGAATGTATGAGAGTATAGTTATACCAACACTCTTATATGGGTGTGAAGCATGGGTGATGAATGTTGCAATGAGGAGAAGGCTGGAGGCAGTAGAGATGTCATGTCTGAGGTCAATGTGTGGTGTGAATATAATACAGAGAATTCGGAGTTTGGAAATTAGGAGGAGGTGCAGGATTACCAACACTATAATCCAGAGAGCTGAGAAGGGTTGTTGAGGTTGTTCGGACATGTACAGAGAATGGAACGAGACAGAATGACTTCGAGAGTGTATAAATCTGTAGTGGAGGGAAGGCGGGGTAGGGTCGGCCTAGGAAAGTTACCCTGCTCACACTATAATTAACTCCAAAAATAGTGTGTTGATGAAAGGGGAGTGTTGCTGTTTTGATTCTATACTAACTTGTACAACTTTTACACAATGAAAGTTTTTGTATTGTTAAATATATTATAATAAATAATATATTATAATATATTAAAATAAAAAATTATTTTGAGGAAAAAAGTTCACAAACTCTTACAAACGTATGTGAATGAACTAAAAGTGACACGTATTAACGATTCATTTCCCCTGACCAAGTGTCCCACTACCTGTTCAGTTTTTTTTTTACCTTTCTGAACTCCGTACCGTTCTTTTCTATTTCCTTTTTCTTAATCATGGACTCAGTTTGATATTTTTTTCGTTCGAGAATGCTGTTCAAGTGGCATTCCCAAACGAATTTATCCCATAAGGAATAATGAAAAAAGACTAGCCTTTTTACACCAAAAATATATTACAAAAGCATTTAAAAAAATAAACTTACATATGGGGCCAATTTTTGGGACCATCGAATCAGGACCACTGTACTTGGCTCTCATTGACTATGGCATCTAAGTTTAGTTGTGATAAAAAGGGGGTGAAAGTTTTTTACTTTAAGTGCCAAGTTAGAAATGATTAAACCAGTGAACTGACTTTTTTGGTTATCCTGGGTTCTCTACTATTTCTGCTATGTATGATAATCTTTTTTATTTTTATTAACACATCGGCCGATTCCCACCAAGGCAGGTGGCCCAAAAGAAAACTTTCATCATCACATCATCACCCCCTCAGAGGGGTCTTTACCTACAGTTATAAAACTGCAACATTAACCCCCCTCCTTCAGAGGCAGACACTGTACCCCCATTCCAGGACTCGCCCGGGCCCCGGGTTTTCCCTGAATCCCTTCATAAATGTTACTTTTTTCACACTTCAACAGCACGTAAATATTAAAACCATTTGTCCCCTTTTTACAAATACTACACATGTTTGCTGGAAGTCCGCCCTCGCACACAAAACTTCCTTTACCCTCCCCCCAAACCCTTTTCCTAGCCACCCTACCCCGCCCCCCTCCACACAGATTTATACACCCCCGGGTTATTCTGTCTGTCCATTCTCTCTACTTGTCCGAACCACCTCAAAACCCCCCCCCACCCTTCTGGATAATATTTTTGGTAATCCCCCCTCCAATTTCCAAACTCCAATTCTCTGCATTATGTTCACCCCCACATTGACCCAAAATGACATCTCCACTGCCTCCAGCCTTTCCTCGTTAACATTATCCCCCCATGTTCACCCCATATAAGAGTGTTGAAACTATACCATTTTTTTTTATTCCCAGGGACAAATTTTTTCTCCACAGACCCGGGCTCCATCCCCTTTTTCCCATCAATTCTATGATTTACCCACCCCAAAGACCCATTCGACATGTCCACTCCCAAATATCTGAATACATTCACCTCCCATACTTTCCCCCCAAACTGATATCTAATCTTTCGTCACCAATCTTTTTGTTATCCCATCACCTTCCCCTTTTCCTATATTCACTTTCAATTTTCTTTTTTTACACACCCTACCAAATTCATCCACCAACCTCAATTCTCTTCAGAATCTCCCAAAAGCACAGTGTCATAGAAAAAACAACTGTGACAACCCCCACTTTGTATTTAATTTTTGTTTTTTAACCCCACACTTCTTTCCAAGACCCCCACATTCATTCTTTTCCCCCCCTATAAATACAGTTACCCCACTTACGAATTTTTTCATTCCAGAATGCTGTTCAAGTGCCATTACCAAACAATTTTTTCCATAAGAAATATGAAAAAAGACTAGTCCTTTAGCCCCCCAAAATTACATTACAAAATCTTTAAAAAAAAACAACTTACATAAAAAGGGGGTGTTTGGGGACCATCGTAAGTCGGGTACCACTGATATTGAACAACCATGGTGAACACACATCCTGTCTAAGGCCCACTTTTACTGGGAAATAGTCCCCTTCCCCCCCACACACTCTAACTGAGCCTCACATCCTCATAAAAACTCTTCACTGCTTTAAACCTACCCCTATTCCATACACCTGCAACATCTGCCACATTGCCCCCTATCCACCCTATCATACGCCTTTTCCAAATCCAAAATGCCACAAACCTCTTTACCCTTTTCCAAATACTGTTCACCTATATGTTTCACTGTCACTTGGTCTACACACCCCTACCTTTTAAAGCCCCTTGTTCATCTGCTATCCTGCTTTCTGTCTTACTTTAATTCTTTCAATAATAACTCTCCATACACTTTACCAGGACACTCAACAGACTTATCCCCCCATCATTTTTGCACCCTTTTTTCCCCTTTTCCTTTATACAAAGGGAAAAATACACGCTCTCTCCCAAACCCGGACCCTTTCCCTCTTCCATACATTTATTAAAAAATAGCACTAACCACTCCAAAACTATACCCCCCCCTGCTTTTAACATTTTATTTTTATCCCATCAATCCCAGCGCCTTACCCCCTTTATTCCCCCACGCCCACAACTTTCCCACACTCAAACTGGCTCTTCCCACCCTACAAGATGTTATTCCTCTTCCTATACACAAATCACAGCTTCCCTGTCTTCACAACATTTAACAACTCATCAAAATTTCCCCCCCATCTTCCCGATACCTCTAACTCCCCTTTAATAACTCTCCTCTCCTATTTTTAACTGCAAAACCTTAACTGATTTTTGTATACCGAATAAACTTACACAAGGGACTATATGTTGATCGCTGAGATAGCCATCAAATAAAATTTTATATAGCAGCAAATTTGGGGGAAGGGTAAACCCAAAGG
>WNWK01034371.1:0-20480 GCA_009830355.1 Cherax destructor | reverse complement strand
CCCCCCCAATCACCCCCCCCCTTCACCCCCCCATCACCCCCCTCCCCCTTCACTCCCCCTTTTCACTATCACCCCCCTCCTTAAATCCCCCATACCCCCCTACAAACCCCCCCCTCACTTCCCCCACCATCACTCCCCTACATTAACCCCCTCACTTCACTCCCCTACACTATCACCCCTACAATATAACTCCCCTACACTATCACTCCCTACACTATCACTCCCCTACACTATCACTCCCTCACTATCACTACTCCCTACACTATAACTCCCCTACTATCACTCCCTCCACTATCACCCCCTCCACTATCACTCCCCTACACTATCACTCCCTACACTATCACTCCCCTACTATCACTCCCCTACACTATCACTCTTCCTACACTATCACTCCCACTATCACCCCTACACTATCACCCCCCTACACTATCACTCCCTACATATCACTCCCCACTATCACTCCCCCTACACTATCACTCCCCTACACTATCCTCCCCCTACACTATCACTCCTCCCTACACTATCACTCCCCATACACTATCACTCCCTACACTATCACTCCCCCTACACTATCACTCCCCTACACTATCACCCCCCTACACTATCACTTCCCCTACACTATCACCTCCCTACACCATCACTCCCCTACACTATCACTCCCCTACACTATCACTCCCCTACACTATCACTCCCTACACTATCACCTCCCTACACTATCACTCCCCTTCACTATCACTTCCCCCTACACTATCACTCCCCTACACTATCACTCCCTCTACACTATCACTCCCCTACACTATACTTCCTCCTACACTATCACTCCCCCTACACTATCCTCCCCTACCTATCACTTCCCCTCACTATCACTCCCCCTACACTATCACTTCCCCCTACACTATCACTCCCCTCTATCACTCCTCCCTCTACACTATCACTCCCCCTACACTATCACTTCCTCCTACACTATCACTCCCCTACACTATCACCCCCTACACTATCACTTCCCCCACACTATCACTCCCCTGCACTCATCACTCCCCTGCTCCCCACTTATTTCAACTTTTTACATATCACGAATTAATATTTCGTTTTAATACCCACAACATCTCACACATTTCACCAATACATCGGTAAATACATCAAAAAGATCTTTATTTTCATTAAAATGTACACAAAATCCGCCTTATTTCATTAAAATTTATGCATATTCCACATTATTTCATTTAAAATTCACACAAAAACCACACATTCTCGAGACTTAATGAACATAACATAGGTCATACAAACATTGTTATACACAATATAACCAAGAAATGCATTGGAACACTTCCAGACAACATTGGAACACTTCCAAACAACATTGGAACACTTCCAAACAACATTGGAACACTTCCAAACAACATTGGAACACTTCCAAAACACTCTTATTCATCATTTGAATACTCCCAAAACATCATTGAATACTGCCAAAACGACATTGAATACTCCCAAAACATCATTGAATACTGACAAAACATCATTGAATACTCCCAAAACATCATTGAATACTGCCAAAACATCATTGAATACTGCCAAAACATCATTGAATACTGCCAAAACATCATTGAATACTGCCAAAACATCATTGAATACTGCCAAAACATCATTGAATACTGCCAAACGACATTGAATACTCCAAAACGACATTGAATACTGCCAAAACATCATTGAATACTGCCAAAACATCATTGAATACTGCCAAAACTTCATTGAATACTGCCAAAACATCATTGAATACTGCCAAAACATCATTGAATACTGCCAAAACGACATTGAATACTGCCAAAACATCATTGAATACTGCCAAAACATCATTGAATACTGCCAAAACATCATTGAATACTGCCAAAACGACATTGAATACTGCCAAAACGACATTGAATACTGCCAAAACATCATTGAATACTGCCAAAACATCATTGAATACTGCCAAAACGACATTGAATACTGCCAAATAACATTTGACATCTCTAACTCACCCACCAAATTACATCTCATACACCAAACTATAATCAACCCAAAATCACTCATCTCAAAACACTAAGATCATTTAGAACAAGATCATTTAAACTATGAATACTTTTACTAAGACATACACATCCAATCATGTTCACCATCACCATATCATGTTCACCATCACCATATCATGTTCACCATCACCATATCATGTTCACCATCACCATATCATGTTCACCATCACCATATCATGTTCACCATCACCATATCATGTTCACCATCACCATATCATGTTCACCATCACCATATCATGTTCACCATCACCATATCATGTTCACCATCACCATATCATGTTCACCATCACCATATCATGTTCACCGTCACCATATCATGTTCACCATCACCATATCATGTTCACCATCACCATATCACGTTGACCAACTCCATTTCATGATCACCATTATGCAAGAACATTAACGACAACACACTAAGATCACAGATCACACATTGTATACATCTTCCCTCAAACATTATAACCAACTTTATAAGATGACAAACCATTTATCTAAGAATACTAATCTCAATCCACTAAGATCACTCATCTCATAACCAATAAGATCATCAACTAACACCCATTTTATACGCATTCCCTCTGAACACTTTATCCAAGATTACCAAAACTAAGCTCACTCATCTCAAATCCACTAAGATCACCAAAAAACTAAGATCATCAACACCAACTTACATCCCATTTTATACACTTTAACCAAGACCACCAAAACTAAGATCACTCATCTCGAATCCACTAAGAACACCAAAACTAAATTTATCATCACCAATTAACACCCATTTTTATACACATTCCCTCAAAACATTTCAACCAAGATGACTACCAAATATAAGCACCACCAACTAAGGCATATCATGAACACACACACACACACACACACACACACACACACACACACACACACACACACAAACAACACACTCCACCAACTAATCCATAACATGAAGGCCAAATCTAAGACATACACCTACAACTAAGACGGGAGATATAACCAAAATCTAAACCATATACACAAAAAGATATAAGCACAAAAATACCATGTCATGATCACTACCAACTATAACATACCATTACACCAAAAAATATAAGAACACAAAATAATCCATAATACAAACACTATAATATAACAAAAAAATCTAAGCCATTTACACAAAATATGATAAAAACACAAAAATACCACAACACAAATCACCACCAACCAAGTACATCATATCATTGTACTCAAACAAAATATAAGAAACACCAACTAAGACATAACTAATACACCTCCAACTAAGCTATAACATGAGCACCAAAACTAACACACACACCACAAACTAAACCATAACATGAGGGTCAAATCTAAGACATACACCTACAACTAAGACGGGATACATAACCAAAATCTAAGCCTTATACACAAAAAGATATAAGCACAAAAATACCATTTCATGATCACTACCAACTATAACATACCATTACACCAAAAATATAAGAACACAAAATAAGGCAGACCACCACCAACTAATACACGACATGATCACAACAAATTTAAGACATGAGACATAACCCAAAATCTAAGACACAGACACCTCTAACTAAACCCTTTACACAAAATAAGATAAAAACACAAAAAATACCATGTCACAATCACCAACAACCGACTGTAACATATCATCACACCCAAAAAATATAAGAACCACCAACTATATCATATCATTGCATCCAAAAAATATAAGAAACACCAACTAAGGCATATGAACACATACAACTATGACATGACACATAACAAAAACTAAGACATTCAATATCTAACACATAAACACAAAATAAGTCATAACACGAATACTATAACATGATCACCAACTAATAAACAACACGATCACAAGAAATTTAAGACATGAGACATAACCAAAATCTAAGACATACCCAAAATTCTAAGACATATACACAAAAATAAAACACAAGCACAAAAAATACCATGGCATGATCACCATCAACTATAACATATCATGCACCCAAAAAATCTAAGAAACACCAAAATTAAGACATGAGACATAACCCAAACTAAGATATATTCAAAATCTAAGACACAATCACAAATTAAACCATAACACAAACACTATAACATGACCACCAACTGATACACAACATAATCACAAGAAATTTAAGATATGAGACATAACCCAAAATCTAAGACAGACACCTCCGACTAAGCCATTTTCATAAAATAAGATAAAAGCACAAAAAATACCACATCACAATCACCATAAAATATAAGAACCACCAACTATAACATATCATTGCATAAAAAAAAACAAATATAAGAAACACCAACTAAGACATATGAACACATACAACTAAGACATGAGACACAACCAAAACTAAGACGTATTAAAAAATCTAAGACATGAACACAAAAATAACTCATAACACGAACACTATAACACGATCACCAACTAATAAACAACACGATCACGAGAAATTTAAGACATGAGACTTAACCAAAATCTAAGACATACCCAAAATTCTAAGACATGTACACAAAAAATACCATGGCACGATCACAATCAGCTATAACATATCATGTACCCAAAAAAATCTAACACCAAAACTAAGACATACACTTCCAACTATGACATGACATGAACACACAACCAACTTATACATGACTTAATCACAACAAAACTTAAGACATTAGACATACACAAAATAAGTCAAACACAAAAATACCACGTCATGATCACCACCATTTAAGACATATCATGTACACACTATCAAATTTAAGCCATGACCCATATTCAAAATATAAGACTTATCCAAAAAATTTAAGACATATACAAATATTCTAAGATCCACCAACTAAGACATCATGAACACAACACCAAATTTAAGCCATCAGACATATAAAAAATCAAAGGCACAGACATCTCCAACTAAGATATATACACAAAATAAGACATAATTACAAAAATTACCATGAGAACCAACTAAAATATGACATGTTCACAACAAATTTAAGACATAAGACATGATAGCCATAAAAGCTAAGACATAATAAAAAATCGAAGAGATGAACACAAAAATAAGACAGACACCACCAACTAATACACGACATGATCACAAATTTAAGACATAAAACATATCCAAAATCTAAGACATAATAAAAAATTCTAAGATATATAAATAAAATAAGACATAAGCACAAAAAATACCATAACATGAACACTATAACATGCACCCCAAACTCATACATGACATAATCACATCAAATTTATGACATGAGTCATACACAGTACACTATCCACCAAAATAGGAAACTATCACTTGATCAAAAAAAAAAAAAAAAAACTTACAATCACTTAAGTCATATGAAAAAATAAACATAAGACGTATGAAGACAAAATTTTACAGAAATTGCATGAGCATTACACCAAGATCACTAAATCATGTACTCTTATACCATGAGAACCACAATTTATAAACACTACTCATTCACCATCATAATCACTAAATCTGTTCATGGACACTTAAGACATATGACAACTAAAAAATATTAACACAACTTTGCTCACCAAATTTAAGTTATAATCTCCAAAACATAAAACTGATTTACACTTTTCTCAAACTGAATATTCATACCACATTTTCATTTATCGAAAAAGGGTAAAACTCAAAATTTCGAAAAAAAAAATAAAAAAAAAATATTGAGGTGCGGGGGCGATCGGCAGCAGAAGGTAGCTCGGGGCGCTGGGACGATCCGCAGCAGGCACTGCAGAAAGCAGCTCGGGGGCGTTGGGGCGATCCGCAACAGAAGGCGCTGCAGAAGGTAGCTCGGGGCGCTGGGGCGAAACGCAGCAGAAGGTGCTGCAGAAAGCAAGTCGGGGGTGCTGGGCGATCCGCAGCAGAAGGCGCTGCAGAAGGTAGCTTGTGGCACTGGGGAAAATGCAGCAGAAGGCACTGGCGGCACGGGCGGCGCAGGCGGGGGCGCGGGCGGGGCGCGGCGGGGGTGCACGCGGGGCACGGCGGGGCCCGGGCGAGGGGCACTCGGAATGGTCATTAACACAGCAAGGGGTCATTAACACAGCGGGGGGCAAAGGCGGCATCCTTTGAGAAGCCATACTGGCAGAAAGTACACTACTATATGATATTGTGTAAATGGACTTCAGTAAGGCTTTCGATAGAGTTCCACATCAGAGGCTATTAGGAAACTTAAGGCACACGGAATATTGGGAGAAATTTTTTCCTAGGTAGAGGCATGGTTGACAGCCAGGGGTCTATTGGTAATCCCCCTTATGTATGCTGGGAGGCAGTTGAACAGTCTTGGGCCAGGGACACTTATTGTGTTTTCTCTCAATGTACTCGTGATGCCCCTACATTTCATCGGGAAAATGTTGCATCTTCTGCCGAGTCTTTAGTTTTCATAGGGAGTGATTTTCGTGTGCAGGTTTGGTACCAATCCATTCATTCCTGCATTCCTGCATTCCAGGGAATACAGATCAAGGACCTTTAACCGTTCCCAGTAATTTAGGTGCCTTATCGTACTTATGTGTGCCGTGAAAGTTCTTTGTACACTCTCCAGGTCTGCAATGTCTCCAGCCTTGAAGGGGGTCCGTTAGTGAACAACAGTATTCCAGCTTAGAGAGAACAAGTGATTTGAAGAGAATCATCATGGGTTTGGCGTCCCTAGTTTTGAAGATTCTCATTATCCATCCTATCATTTTCCTAGCAGATGAGGTAGATACATTGTTGTGGTCTTTGAAGGCGAGATCCTCTGACATAATCACTCTCAAGTCCTTCACATTTCTTTTTCGCTCTATTGTATGGTTAGAATTTGTCGTATACCTTGATACATTTTTTATTTCCCCAAGTTTTCCATCTCTGAGTAGTTGAAATTTCTCCTCGTTGAACTTCATGTTGTTTTGAGTGGCCCATTTGAAGATTTGGTTGATGTCCGCTTGGAGTCTTGCGGTGTCTTCAATGGAGGTCACTGCCATGGCAATCCGGGTGTCATCCACAAAGGAAGACACGGAGCTATGGCTAACATCTCCGTCTATGTCAGAAATGAGGATGAGGAATAGAATGGGAGCGAGTACTGTGAATTGTGGAACAGAGCTTTTCACCGTAGCTGCCTCAGACTTTACTCTGTTTACTATTACTCTTTGTGTTGTATTTGTCAGGAAGTTATAGATCCATCTACCAACTTTTCCTGTTATTCCTTTATCACACATTTTGTGTGCTGTTACGTCATGGTCACACTTGTCGAAAGCTTTTTCAAAGTCTGTGTATACTATATCTGTATTTTGTTTATCATCAGCAGCTTCCAGTGCTCACACAACTGTGGTGCTGGGGTACTGGTGTTGCGTGGGTTCCTTCCAGTGCTCACACAACTGTGATGCTGGGGTACTGGTGTTGCGTGGGTTCCTTCCAGTGCTCACACAACTGTGATGCTGGGGTACTGGTGTTGTGTGGATCCTTCCAGTGCTCACACAACTGTGGTGCTGGGGTACTGGTGTTGTGTGGGTTCCTTCCAGTGTTCACACAACTGTGATGCTGGGGTACTGGTGTTGTGTGGGTTCCTTGCAGTGCTCACACAACTGTGGTGCTGGGGTACTGGTGTTGTGTGGGTTCCTTCCAGTTCTCACATACCACTGTGGTGCTGGGGTACTGGTGTTGTGTGGGTTCCTTCCAGTGCTCACATAACTAAGATGCTGGGGTACTGGTGTTGTGTGGGTTCCTTCCAGTGCTCACATAACTGTGATGCTGGTATTGGTGTTGTGGGTTCCTTCCAGTGCTCAAAACTGTGGTGCTGGGGTACTGGTGTTGTGTGGGTTCCTTCCAGTGCTCACACAACTGTGATGCTGGGGTACTGGTGTTGTGTGGGTTCCTTCCAGTGCTCACATACCACTGTGGTGCTGGGGTACTGGTGTTGTGTGGGTTCCTTCCAGTTCTCACATACCACTGTGGTGCTGGGGTACTGGTGTTGTGTGGGTTCCTTCCAGTTATCACATACCACTGTGGTGCTGGGGTACTGGTGTTGTGTGGATTCCTTCCAGTGCTCACATAACTGTGGTGCTGGGGTACTGGTGTTGTGTGGGTTCCTTCCAGTGCTCAAACATCTGTGGTGCTGGGGTACTGGTGTTGTGTGGGTTCCTTCCAGTGCTCACACAACTGTGGTGCTGGGGTACTGGTGTTGTGTGGGTTCCTTCCAGTGCTCACACAACTGTGATGCTGGGGTACTGGTGTTGTGTGGGTTCCTTCCAGTGCTCACATAACTGTTGTGCTGGGGTACTGGTGTTGTGTGGGTTCCTTCCAGTGCTCACACAACTGTGGTGCTGGGGTACTGGTGTTGTGTGGGTTCCTTCCAGTGCTCACACAACTGTGGTGCTGGGGTACTGGTGTTGTGTGGGTTCCTTCCAGTGCTCACATAACTATGATGCTAAGGTACTGGTGTTGTGTGGGTTCCTTCCAGTGCTCACACAACTGTGGTGCTGGGGTACTGGTGTTGTGTGGGTTCCTTCCAGTCTCACAAACTGTGATGCTGGGGTACTGGTGTTGTGTGGGTTCCTTGCAGTTCTCACATACCACTGTGGTGCTGGGGTACTGGTGTTGTGTGGGTTCCTTCCAGTGCTCAGACAACTGTGATGCGGGGTACTGGTGTTGTGTGGTTCCTTCCAGTTCTCACATACCACTGTGGTGCTGGGGACTGGTGTTGGGGTTCTTCCAGTGCTCACACAACTGTGATGCTGGGGTACTGGTGTTGTGTGGTTCCTTCCAGCCACGAACTTGGTAGACTGTTTGTGTGGGCTCAGGACATAATGGAGTGGGGTACTGTGTTGTGGGGTTCTTCCAGTCTCACACCACTGTGTCTGGTACTGGTGTTGTGTGTTCTTGCAGGCTCAACACGTGACGACTGTGTTGTGTGTTCCTTAGTTCACAACCATGTGGTGTGAGGTACTGTGTTGTGGTTCCTTCCAGTGTCACATACTTGGTGCTGGGTACTGTGTTGTGTGGTTCCTTCCAGTGCTCACAACAACTGTGGTGCTGGGGTACTGGTGTTGGTGGGTTCCTTCCAGTGCTCACACAACTGTGAGCTGGGGTACTGGTGTTGGTGGGTTCCTTCCAGTGCTCACACAACTGTGATGCTGGTACTGGTGTTGGTGGGTTCCTTGGTCTCACTACACTGTGGTGCTGGGGACTGGTGTTGTGTGGGTTCCTTCCAGTGCTCACACAACTGTGATGCTGGGGTACTGGTGTTGTGTGGGTTCCTTCCAGTGTCACACAACTGTGGTGCTGGGGTACTGGTGTTGTGTGGGTTCCTTCCAGTTCTCACACAACTGTGTGCTGGGGTACTGGTGTTGTGTGGGTTCCTTCCAGTGCTCACATAACTGTGTGCTGGGGTACTGGTGTTGTGTGGGTTCCTTCCAGTGCTCACATAACTGTGGTGCTGGGGTACTGGTGTTGTGTGGTTCCTTCCAGTGCTCACAAACTGTGTGCTGGGGTACTGGTGTTGTGTGGTTCCTTCCAGTGCTCACATAACTGTGATGCTGGGGTACTGGTGTTGTGTGGTTCCTTCCAGTGCTCACTAACTGTGGTGCTGGGGTACTGGTGTTGTGTGGGTTCCTTCCAGTCTCACATACCACTGTGGTGCTGGGGTACTGGTGTTGTGTGGTTCCTTCCAGTTTCACATACCACTGTGGTGCTGGGGTACTGGTGTTGTGTGGGTTCCTTCCAGTGCTCACATAACTGTGGTGCTGGGGTACTGGTGTTGTGTGGGTTCCTTCCAGTGCTCACAAAACTGTGGTGCTGGGGTACTGGTGTTGTGTGGGTTCCTTCCAGTGCTCACAAACTGTGATGCTGGGGTACTGGTGTTGTGTGGGTTCCTTCCAGTGCTCACATAACTGTGGTGCTGGGGTACTGGTGTTGTGTGGGTTCCTTCCAGTGCTCACATAACTGTGGTGCTGGGGTACTGGTGTTGTGTGGGTTCCTTCCAGTGCTCACACAACTGTGGTGCTGGGGTACTGGTGTTGTGTGGGTTCCTTCCAGTGCTCACATAACTGTGGTGCTGGGGTACTGGTGTTGTGTGGGTTCCTTCCAGTGTCACATAACTGTGATGCTGGGGTACTGGTGTTGTGTGGTTCCTTCCAGTGCTCACAAACTGTGGTGCTGGGGTACTGGTGTTGTGTGGTTCCTTCCAGTGCTCACACAACTGTGATGCTGGGTACTGGTGTTGTGTGGGTTCCTTCCAGTGCTCACAAACTGTGGTGCTGGGGTACTGGTGTTGTGTGGTTCCTTCCAGTGCTCACACAACTGTGATGCTGGGGTACTGGTGTTGTGTGGTTCCTTCAGTTCTCACATACCACTGTGGTGCTGGGGTACTGGTGTTGTGTGGGTTCCTTCCAGTGCTCACAAACTGTGATGCTGGGGTACTGGTGTTGTGTGGGTTCCTTCCAGTGCTCACTAACTGTGGTGCTGGGGTACTGGTGTTGTGTGGGTTCCTTCCAGTCTCACATACACTGTGGTGCTGGGGTACTGGTGTTGTGTGGGTTCCTTCCAGTCTCACATACCACTGTGGTGCTGGGTACTGGTGTTGTGTGGTTCCTTCCAGTACTCACATAACTGTGGTGCTGGGGTACTGGTGTTGTGTGGGTTCCTTCCAGTTCTCACATACCACTGTGGTGCTGGGGTACTGGTGTTGTGTGGGTTCCTTCCAGTGCTCACACAACTGTGGTGCTGGGGTACTGGTGTTGTGTGGGTTCCTTCAGTTCTCACATACCACTGTGGTGCTGGGGTACTGGTGTTGTGTGGGTTCCTTCCAGTGCTCACACAACTGTGGTGCTGGGGTACTGGTGTTGTGTGGGTTCCTTCCAGTGCTCACACAACTGTGATGCTGGGGTACTGGTGTTGTGTGGGTTCCTTCAGTCTCACATAACTGTGGTGCTGGGGTACTGGTGTTGTGTGGGTTCCTTCCAGTGCTCACAAACTGTGATGCTGGGTACTGGTGTTGTGTGGGTTCCTTCCAGTGCTCACATAACTGTGGTGCTGGGGTACTGGTGTTGTGTGGGTTCCTTCCAGTGCTCACACAACTGTGGTGCTGGGTACTGGTGTTGTGTGGGTTCCTTCCAGTGCTCACATAACTGTGATGCTGGGGTACTGGTGTTGTGTGGGTTCCTTCCAGTGCTCACACAACTGTGGTGCTGGGGTACTGGTGTTGTGTGGGTTCCTTCCAGTGCTCACAAAACTGTGGTGCGGGAGTACTGGTGTTGTGTGGTTTCTTCCAGTGCTCACATAACTGTGGTGCTGGGGTACTGGTGTTGTGTGGGTTCCTTCCAGTGCTCAACAACTGTGTGCTGGGGTACTGGTGTTGTGTGGGTTCCTTCCAGTGCTCACACAACTGTGGTGCTGGGGTACTGGTGTTGTGTGGGTTCCTTCCAGTGCTCACACAACTGTGGTGCTGGGGTACTGGTGTTGTGTGGGTTCCTTGCAGTTCTCACATACCACTGTGGTGCTGGGGTACTGGTGTTGTGTGGGTTCCTTCCAGTGCTCACATAACTGTGATGCTGGGGTACTGGTGTTGTGTGGGTTCCTTCCAGTGCTCACATAACTGTGGTGCTGGGGTACTGGTGTTGTGTGGGTTCCTTCCAGTTCTCACATACCACTGTGGTGCTGGGGTACTGGTGTTGTGTGGGTTCCTTCCAGTTTTCACATACCACTCTGGTGCTGGGTACTGGTGTTGTGTGGGTTCCTTCCAGTGCTCACATAACTGTGGTGCTGGGGTACTGGTGTTGATTGGGTTCCTTCCAGTTCTCACATACCACTGTGGTGCTGGGGTACTGGTGTTGTGTGGGTTCCTTCCAGTGCTCACACAACTGTGATGCTGGGGTACTGGTGTTGTAAGGGTTTCTTCCAGTTCTCACATACCACTGTGGTGCTGGGGTACTGGTGTTGTGTGGGTTCCTTGCAGTTCTCACATACCACTGTGGTGCTGGGGTACTGGTGTTGTGTGGGTCCTTCCAGTGCCACAAACTGTGATGCTGGGTACTGGTGTTGTGTGGGTTCCTTCCAGTGCTCACATAACTGTGGTGCTGGGGTACTGGTGTTGTGTGGGTTCCTTCCAGTGCTCACATAACTGTGGTGCTGGGGTACTGGTGTTGTGTGGGTTCCTTCCAGTCTCACATACCACTGTGGTGCTGGGGTACTGGTGTTGGTGGGTTCCTTCCAGTTCTCACATACCACTGTGGTGCTGGGGTACTGGTGTTGGTGGGTTCCTTCCAGTGCTCACACACACTGTGATGCTGGGGTACTGGTGTTGTGTGGGTTTCTTCCAGTTCTCACATACCACTGTGGTGCTGGGGTACTGGTGTTGAGTGGGTTCCTTCCAGTGCTCACATACCACTGTGGTGCTGGGGTACTGGTGTTGAGTGGGTTCCTTCCAGTTCTCACATACCACTCTGGTGCTGGGGTACTGGTGTTGAGTGGGTTCCTTCCAGTTCTCACATACCACTGTGGTGCTGGGGTACTGGTGTTGAGTGGGTTCCTTCCAGTTCTCACATAACTGTGATGCTGGGGTACTGGTGTTGTGTGGGTTCCTTCCAGTTCTCACATACCACTGAGGTGCTGGGGTACTGGTGTTGAGTGGGTTCCTTCCAGTTCTCACATAACTGTGGTGCTGGAGTACTGGTGTGAGAATGTCACCCAGCTAATCCGAATTAGATTCCATATGAAACTTCAAGAACTTCATTTCTTTCTGTTCATTTATTACTTCTTTTGACTTATTAATAGTTGGCGACTCACTGGAGGCTGCAACACATACTTATTGTTCTTATAATAAACGTCTGTGTAAAAATGTATATCTTATATTGCTTGCTGACGGTCTGGAAATAAATATTTTTACCGATTTTAAGTCTCCTTTAGGTTTTTGAGGTAGAATTGTCTATTCCATAAATCATGTTGGTCACTTGTAAGAAAGTCTGTGTTCTCAAGGTGGCCAAGGAATTACTTATAATTATTTGATCCATAAGCTTGCACGATCTGCGTGTCGTGGTCACTAGTGTATAGTACAGCAGTGGCACCACTCCGTCGTGGTCACTAGTGTATAGTACAGCAGTGGCACTACTCCGTCGTGGTCACTAGTGTATAGTACAGCAGTGGCACCACTCCGTCGTGGTCACTAGTGTATAGTACAGCAGTGGCACCACTCCGTCGTGGTCACTAGTGTATAGTACAGCAGTGGCACCACTCCGTCGTGGTCACTAGTGTATAGTACAGCAGTGGCACCACTCCGTCGTGGTCACTAGTGTATAGTACAGCAGTGGCACCACTCCGTCGTGGTCACTAGTGTATAGTACAGCAGTGGCACCACTCCGTCGTGGTCACTCGTGTATAGTACAGCAGTGGCACCACTCCGTCGAAACTCATCAATATTTCAGTAACATTAACTGTCTTGCAGGTATCAGGAACACTTCTGCTATGTAGTGATTTCTTGACGATCACAGTACTAGGTTTGTTGTGGTTCAATCTTGCAAGGGGTTTCTTTAGTGTTGTGGTTCACCCTTGGATGAAGTTTGTTCAGTGTTGTGGTTCGTTCTAGCTAGAGATAGGTTCATTCTTGTTGTTCCCTCTTGTAAGGCAGTTTGTTCAGTGTTGAGTGTTATGGTTCACTCTTGCAATAGGACGGTTCACTGTTGTTCTTCACTCTTGTAGATGTGTTAACAACATTCAAAATACTGAGACTAACTGATAGAGTGGAGAGGAAAAGTTTGCTTGAGAGACGAGAAAGAGTCCCAGGAGGATGGAACTGCAAGTTTAAAACATACACACACAGAGGAGTTGGAGAGAGGAGACACAAGGGACTACATAATAGGAACACTTCAGACTGGAGGTCCCAGGGTGGTAGTTGTAGTGATGTATAACCCACCACAGAATAGCAGGAGGCCAAGACAAGAATATGATGAGAGTAACTAAGAGATGGTTGACACACTGGCTGAAGTGGCCAGAAGGGCCCATGTGGACAGTGCAAAGCTACTGGTTGTGGGTGACTTCAATCACAAAGAAATCGACTGGGAAAACCTGGACCCACATGAGGGCCCAGAAACGTGGAGGGCGAAGATGGTGGAAGTGGTATTGGAAAACCTCATGCATTAACACGTTAGAGACACTACCAGAGAGAGAGAGGAGAGGATGAACCAGCATGACTGGACCTAGTATTTACCTTGAGTAGTGCAGATATTGAGGACATCATATGAAAGGCCCCTCGGAGCTAGAGCTCATGTAGTTCTAATCTTCGAATGCATATTAGAGTAACAAGTGGAGAGGGAGGCAGGACGAATGAAGCCAAACTACAAGAGAGAGGACTACACAGGTAAGAGGAATGTCCTGCACGAGGTTCAGTGGGACAGAGAACTGGCAGGGAAGTCAGTAAATGAGATGATGGAATCAGAGGAGAGGTTTGTATCCAAGGGCAACAGACATAATTAGAAGGCCAGGATGAGCTCTTGGGTCACCCAAAAGTGTAGAGAGGCTAAAACTAAGTGTGCTAGAGAATGGAAATAGTATGGAGGTCAAAGGACCCAGGAGAATAAGGAGAACAAGAAATGAATATGCACAGGTAAGGAAGGAGGCCCAACGACAATACGAAAATGACATAGCAGCGAAAGCCAATTCCGACCCGTAGCTGCTGTACAGTCACATCAGGAAGAAAACAACAGTGAAAGACTTGGTAATCAGGCTGAGGAAGGAAGGAGGGAAGTTTACAAGAAATGACCTTGAAGTATGTGAGGAACTAAACATGAGACTCAAAGAAGTATTCACAGTGGAGACAGAAAGATCTCCAGAAAGACGAAGAGGTGTGGTACACCAACAAGTGCTGGACACGATACATACACCCGAAGAAGAGGTGAAGAGACTCCTAAGCGAACTAGATATCTTAAAGGGGATGGGGCCGGATAACATCTATCCATGGGTCCTGAGAGAGGGAGCAGAGGCACTATGTGTACCACTAACAACAATCTTCAACATATCTTTCGAAACAGGGCGATTACCCGAGGTATGGAAGACGTCAAATGTAGTCCCATTTTTTTAAAAAAGAGACAGACATGACACATTAAACTACAGACCAGTGTCACTAACATATATAGTATGCAAGGTCATGGAGAAGATTATCTGGAGAAGAGTGGTGGAACACCTAGAAAGGAATGAGCTTATCAACGACGGCCAACACGGTTTCAGGGATGGGAAATCCTGTGTCACAAACCTACTGGAGTTCTATGACAGGGTGGCAGCAGTAAGACAAGATAGAGAGAGCGGTGGGTAGATTGCGTTTTCTTGGACTGTAAGAAGGCTTTTGACACAGTTCACACAAGAGATTAGTGCATAAGCTGGAGGACCAGGCAGGTATAACAGGGAAGGCACTGGTATGGATCAGACAATACCTGACCGGAAGGCATCAGTGAGTCATGGTACGTGGCGAGGTGTCAGAGTGGGCGCCTGTGACGAGTGGGGTTCCACAGGGGTCAGTTCTAGGACCGGTGCTTTTTCTGGTATTTGTGAACGACATGATGGAAGGAATAGACACGGAAGTGTCCCTGTTTGCAGATGATGTGAAGTTGATGAGGAAAATTCAGTCGGAGGAGGACCTTGTAGAACTACAAAGGGATCTGGACAGGCTGCAAGCCTGGTCCAGCAACTGGCTCCTGGAGTCAACCGCACCAAGTGCAAAGTCATGAAGATTGGGAAGGACAAAGAAGATCGCAAACAGAGTACAGTCTAGGAGGGCGAAAGTCTACAAACCTCACTCAAGGAAAAGGATCTTGGAGTGTGTATAATACCGAGCACATCTCCTGAGGCGCACGTCAACCAAATAACTGCTGCAGCATATGGGCGCCTAGTAAGGAGTCGTTCAGGACCCTGTGTTTGGAACCCCTCACCTGGCCAAGCACGTCAGGACACTTGAGAAAGTGTAAAGTTTTGCAACGAGACTAGTCCCGGAGCTAAGGGGTATGTCCTACGAGGAGAGGTTAAGAGAAATCGACCTGCCGACACTGGAGGACAGGAGGGACAGGGAGGATATGATAACTAGGTATAAAATACTGAGAGGAATCGACAAGGTAGACAGAGACAGAATGTTTCAGTGATTGGACGCAGCAACAAGGGGTCACAATTGGAAGTTGAAGAATCAGATGAATCACAGGGATGTTAGGAAGTATTTCTTCAGTCACAGAGTGGTCAGGAAGTGGGACACTCTGGAAAGTGATGCAGTGGAGGCAGGATTCATACGTAGCTTTAAGAAGAGGTATGATAAAGCTCATGGAGCAGGAAGAGAGTTGACCTAGCAGCGACCAGCGAAGAGGTGGGACCAGGAGCTGTGACTACCCTTGCAACCACAGGAGAACCTTAAATGAGTAAACATGGTTGAAGATAATTAACAACAATTTGAGAACGACGTATGTGAGCTTCAAAAGCCAAATCCGGTTCTAAAGTGATTTAGAGCCGCTTCAGGAGAAAGACAACAGTAAAGAACCACGTATTCAGGCTGAAGAAGGAAGGAGAGATCACAAGAAATGATCAGGAATTCTGGGAGGAGCTCTACTAGATATTTATGGAGGTAGTATTCTGAGAGCCGAAGTCGGAGAGTGCACCAGTGAGTGATGGACACAATGTATATAACTAGAGAAGAGGTGAAGATAGTACTGTGTAAGCCAGAAACCTCGAAGGCAGCGGAACCAGATAATATCCCTCCGTAGGTCATGAGAAAGAGAACTGAAGCAGTGTGTGACCTACTGGCAATTATCTTCAACAAGCCAATCGACCCAGTAGTGTGGAAGACAGCAAATATAGTCGCAGTATTTTAGAAAAGGGACAGACAGACAACATTAAAGTTCAGGCCAGTGTCACTGACAAACACTGTAAGGATGTTGAGAAGATTATAATGTATAGCCTGGTGGAGTTGCTATAAAGTAGAGGTGATAAACGGCAACAAGCACAGTTATAAAAATGGTATATCCTGTCCCACAAGGTAACATCTGAAAATAATTCGTGTTAGGCGCTAAGCCCATGTGGGTCATTCAACGCAAGACCTGGTGGAGGATTGATCCTCCGTCTGCTGAGCGAGACACACACGCTTCCCATTTATGCTCACCTATATGAAACAAAGTGAGACAGAAGCGAGAAATATAGAAAGATTGTCCACTTTTGGACTGTGAGAAGACGTTTGACACAACACCGCAGAAAAGACTGGACCTAAAGGTAGAAATAGCGTAGAAATAACAAGGAAGCACTACAATGGACTAAAGAATTATTAACTGGAAGAAAAAAAAAAGAGTTATTGTCCCTGAATTGATTTGGGAATGGAAGTGAGTAATGAGCGGGGTTCCACAAGGATCTGAGTGATGAGCGGGGTTCCACAAGGATCTGAGTGATGAGCGGGGTTCCACAAGGATCTGAGAGATGAGCGGGGTTCCACAAGGATCTGAATGATGAGCAGGGTTCCATAAGGATCTGAGTGATGAGCGGGGTTCCACAAGGATCTGAATGATGAGCGGAGTTCCACAAGAATCTGAGTGATGAGCGGGGTTCCACAAGGATCTGAGTGATGAGCGGGGTTCCACAAGGATCTGAGTGATGAGCTGGGTTCCACAAGGATCTGAGTTATGAGCGGGGTTCCACAAGGATCTGAGTGATGAGCGGGGTTCCACAAAGATCTGAGTGATGAGCGGGGTTCCACAAGATCTGAGTGATGAGCGGGGTTCCACAAGGATCTGAGTGATGAGCGGGGTTCCACAAAGATCTGAGTGATGAGCGGGGTTCCACAAGGATCTGAGTAATGAGCGAGGTTCCACAAGGATCTGTACCAGGACCACTACTATTTCTTATATATATATGTATGACATGATGGGCTGGAGAGAGAGTCATAGGTATCCCTGTTCACAGATGATGTGGAACTAACCAGGAGAATAAAAACAGACAAGGACCAAGAAAGAATACAAATAGACCTGGGCAGACGACAGGTGTTTTCTGAACACAGCTGAAAGTTGAATATTTCACACAGACGAGCCATGAGGATGTTAGGAATTAATTCTTCAGTATTAGAGTAGTCAGGAAGTGAAACGACCTGAACATTGAAGTGGAAGAAGCAGGATTTATGCATAGATATAAGAAGAGATATGATAAGGCTATTGAAATTAGAAGAGTAAAAAAAAATTAGCGATGGAGGCCAGGAGCTGTAATTCAACCCGTGCCACCACATGTAGGTGAGTACACGGTAAAGAAAGTAAGATTGGCACATTACACGGTGATCTACCTGTGGTGCCTCTCAAGGAGACATCTTTCCCTCCTCTCTCAGCTCGACTTATTACCTCGACAAAAACTAACTGGCAACTCCTCAGCGCATCTAATATATTATGTGTGAACTTTAGACTGTCAGGTGTGTGTTTGTGCGAGGTGCGAAGGAGGAAAGTGAGAGAGAGAGAGAGAGAGAGAGAGAGAGAGAGAGAGAGAGAGAGAGAGAGAGAGAGAGAGAGAGAGAGAGAGAGAGAGAGAGAGAGAGTCATCTTTATGTACTCACCTATATATGGTTGGAGGGGTCGAATCTCGACTCCTGGCCCCGCTTCTTCGCTGATTGTTACTATGTTCATTCTTTTCTGGCTTCGAGAGCATTATCATACCTCTTCTTAAGGATAAGTATGGATCTTGCATCTACCACTTCATTCTCCAGGTCGTTCTACTAGCGGATACCTCTAAGGCTGAAGAAGTACTTCCTAAAGTCTCTGTGACTAAACTGTGTTTTCATCTTACACCTGTGACCTCGTGTTTTTTATATTACCTATTCATCCAATCAGTTCCTCTTAGTATTTTCTACGTCGTCATCAGGTTGAGTTCCCTTAACCTCTCCTCGTAACACATACCCCTTAATTCCGGGACTAGACTTGTTGCAAATCTCTGCACTTTCTCTAATTTCTTGACGTGATTGACCAGGTGTGGGTTCCATACTGGTGCTGCATACTCCAATATGGGCCTGACGTACACTGTGTACAGTGTCGTAAATGACTCCTGCACAGCCAGCACAGCTAATATACGCAACAGAGCCATCACAGCCAACACAGGCAGAAAAGCCAACACAGATATCTCAGACAAACAACCCACACAGCCAACACAGCCAGCACAACCAACACAACCAACACAATAAACACAACGAACACAACGAACACAACCAACACAACCAAAACAGCCAACACAACAACAACCAACACAACCAACAAAGCCAACACAACTACAACCAGAAAAACCAACACAACCAACACAACCAACACAGCCAACACAACCAACACAACCAACACAACCAACAAAGCCAACACAACCAACACAACCAACACAACCAACACAACCAACACAACCAACACAACCAACACAGCTAACACATCCAACACATCCAACACAACCAACACAACCAACACAATCAACACAACCAACACAACCAACACAACCAACACAAACAACACAACCAACACAGCCAACACAACCAACACAACCAACACAGCCAACACAACCAACACAACCAACACAACCAACACAACCAACACAACCAACACAACCAACACAACCAACACAACCAACATAACAAACACAACCAACACAACCAACACAGCCAACACAACCAACACAACCAACACAAACAACACAACCAACACAAACAACACAACCAACACATCCAACACAGCCAACACAGCCAAGACAACCAACATAACCAACACAACCAACATATCCAACACAACCAACACAACCAACACAAACAACACAACCAACACAGCCAACACAACCAACATAACCAACACAACCAACACAAAACAACACAACCAAGACATCCAACACATCCAACACAACCAACACAAACAACACAACCAACAAAACCAACTCAACCAACACAGCCAACACAGCCAACACATCCAACACAACCAACACAACCAACACAACCAACACAACCAAAACAAACAACACATCCAACACAACCAACACAACCAAAACAAACAACACAACCAACACAGCCAACTCAAACAACAGAAACAACACAGCCAACACAACCAACACAACCAACACAACCAAAACAAACAACACATCCAACACAACCAACACAACCAAAACAAACAACACAACCAACACAGCCAACACAGCCAACACAAACAACACAAACAACACAAACAACACAGCACACTCAACCAACACAACCAACACAAACAACACAACCAACACAACCAACACAGCCAACACAAACAACACAACCAACACAACCAACACAACCAACACAACCAACACAACCAACACAAACAACACAACCAACACAGCCAACACAACCAACACAACCAACACAACCAACACAACCAACACAACCAACACATCTAACACATCCAACACAACCAACACAGTTAACACAACAAACACAACC
>WNWK01034370.1:0-20481 GCA_009830355.1 Cherax destructor | reverse complement strand
CACCTGGTCAAGCACGTCAAGAAATTAGAGAAAGTGCAAAGGTTTGCAACAAGACTAGTCCCAGAGCTAAGGGAATTGTCTTACGAAGAAAGGTTAAGGGAAATCGGCCTGACGACACTAGAGGACAGGAGGGTTAGGGAAGACATGATAACGACATATAAAATACTGTAAGGAATAGATAAGGTGGACAGAGACAAGATGTTCCAGAGAGGGGACACAGAAACAAGGGGTCACAATTGGAAGTTGAAGACTCCTATGAGTCAAAGGGATGTTAGGAAGTATTTCTTCAGTCATAGAGTTGTCAGGAAGTGGAATAGCCTAGAAAGCGACATAGTGGAGGCAGGTACCATACATAGTTTTAAGACGAGGTTTGATAAAGCTCATGGAGCAGGGAGAGAGAAGATCTAGTAGCAATCAGTGAAGAGGCGGGGCCAGAAGCTATGACTCGACCCCTGCAATCACAAATAGGTGAGTACAAATAGGTGAATACACAGATATGAAGGGGAGGGGGAGAAGTCACTTATTATTCATGGGTTTGATGAGGCGGTAGAGAGGACATACGATGAAAGAAAACAGGGGGAGATAAAAGAGACTGAGAGCATCGTGGCAATAATAGGAGAGAAGAACATGTTCCAGCTGACAAATTTTTGGAGACTTGGGGAGTATTTGATTGGAAAATAACGTTTCGGATTAAAGGTGCCTAACTGTTGCCTATGTGTCTCACTTACCATGTTAGGGATCGACCCAAAGAGAGAGAGAGAGAGAGAGAGAGAGAGAGAGAGAGAGAGAGAGAGAGAGAGAGAGGAGAGGATGAACCAGCAATGTTGGACCTCGCTTTCACCATGAAAAATTCAGACATTCCAAAATATTACTCAAGAAAAACAAATCAGTGCTAGTAATCACTTGGTCCTGAGTTTAGAAAACATAGTAGAGTTAACAATGGAGAGTGAAGCAGCACAAGAAGGACGGAAGAAGACTAACTGTAAAAAGGGGACTACACAGGTATGGGCAATTCCTGCACGAGGTGCAGATAGAAAGAGAGCTAGTGGGAAAAAAAATAAATGGAATAATGGAACACGTGACCACAAAGATCAGGGAGACATAAAAGTTCTTACTAAGGGGCAACAGAAACACTAGGAATACAAAAGTGAGCTCACGGTTTACCCTGAGTTGTGGGAAGGCCAACGCCAAGTGTATTAGAACATGTAAAAAATACAGAAAGCAAAGTACTCAGGAAACCAAGTGGAGCCGAAGAGCCACAAACGAATATTCATGGATATGGAGAGAGGCCCAGCGGCAATACGAGAATGACTGCATCAAAAGAAAAACTTGACGCTAAGCTGTTATATAGTCACATCAGGAGGAAAACAACAGGCAAGGACCAGGTAATCAGGCAGAGAAAAGTAGGAGAAGAGCTCACAAGGAGCGACCATGAAGAGCTCACAAGGAGCGACCATGAAGAGCTCAGCACAAGATTTATGGATATTCACAGTGGAGATAGAGATATTCCCAGCAAACCGAGGTGGTCTGGTACACCAGAAAGTGCCGGACTCACTGTACACAACCGAGGAGGTGACAAAACTGTTAGGGGGAACTAAATACCTCGAAGGGGGCAGTCCCAGATACCATCTCTCCATGGGTCCTGAGAGAGGGAGCAGAGGCATTGTGAGCCACTAAAAATATTGTCAGTGAATTTTTTTACACAGGGTTTGACAAGGTTAGGTTAAGGATCCATAACTTTATTGACAAGATAAGGATTCCTCACTTTATTGACAAACTAAGAGCTGTTACCTACATTAACTCATTTGAAAGCATTTTTATTGTCATTAAACATACAAGTAGGGAACAGGATGAAGTTGGAGCCATCTGTGGGCCAGCGTTTTGATTTGATCAACTGACTTTATCTCGCTGATTTCATTATGCTATATGAACATGTTCCAGACTCGAGTCATCCTGGGGATAAATGATCTCAGATGAAGAGATGTTCTGGAGAAGGGTACAGCCAGCGTGAAGTTGCTGCTTTCTGCCCGTCTTGTGGTATAGAAGCTTGCTTCTTGCTGTCCTCGAAGTGGAACTTTGTGGTTCTTTGACAATGTTGGCCTTGTACATAACAGTAAGGCCACCCACATCCCTCCTGTGTTGAAGGCTCTGCTGAAATGAGATCTATCCAGGTTGGGTCCAGGCGAGAGATGAGGCGTCTTGCTCTGTTCTCTACTCTGTCAAGTAGTCGCAGATGAGATGGGGTGCAGGTAAACCAAGAAAGTGGAGCATACTCAAGGTGTGAGCGTACTTTAGCCTCATACAGAATCTTGCAACCCCTACTGTCGAGCAAATGCGAGATGCGTCGAAGTGCTGTAAGCTTCCTGGCTGCCTTGTTTGCAATATTTACAACATGGTTCTTCATGGTCAGTTTGGAGTCAAATTTCACCATAAGGATATCAACTTCTTCCCTGGGTACCAACTCTCTCCCATTCATACTTACTACTGCTCTGGCATTGCCATCATGGTGCCTACAGACCATCATCAATTGTGTTTTCTCAGGTGCAAATGTTACCTACCATCGGTTTCCCCAGGCTGATAGAGCTCTTAGCTTGTGATTGATGTAGCATAGAGCAGCTGGCATTTCTTTTATTGGATAAGTAAATGTCAGAGTACAGTCGTCTACATATGTATGTGATTCTAGGATGAGATGAAGAAGATCATTAAGTAGACATTTCATAATAATGACCCAAGCACACTTCCCTGTGGAACACTTGCCGCAGTAGGATGTCTTGCTGATTCTGTTCCATTGAGAACTACCCTTAGAGATCTACCATGAAGGTAATCAATGAGGACACATAGTGCAGAGCCTGCAATTCCCAGTGCTTGCAGTTTTGCCAAGAGGCCCTGGTGCCACATTCGGTCGAAAGCACCAGCATTGTACATTGCTACCGCACAGCTGACTTTGGATTCATCCACTGACTGGTGCCATTTAGTGGAAAGATTTAACAACAGTTCAGCAGCAGAGTAACCTTTCCTGAAGCCATATTGACGGTCATTTGTTTTGAGATTATTGATAGGAGTGACACTGGTTTGTAGTTGCTAATTTCTGCTAGGTGCTGCTAGCTGGTCTGCACATCTATTCAGCAATCTTGGGCTCAACTTGTCTTGGCCCACAGCCATTTCTAGGTCAAGCGATTTAAGAAGATACACCTCCTCATGTCTTATTGTCACCACTGACAGTTTTGACACATGATAACTGACAAAGGTGTGGATGACAGCAAATGTAGACCCAGTTTTAAAGAAAGGAGACAGACAGGCAGCAATAAACTACAGATCAGTGTCACTGACATGAATAGTATGTAAAGTTATGGAGATTATCAGGAGAATAGTGGTGGAGCACCCAGAATGGAACTGGCTCATACTTGACAATCAGCATGGTTTCAGGAATGAAAATACTGTGTCAGAAACATACTAGAGTTCTACGATAAGGTAACAGAAATAAGACAGGAGACAGAAAGATGGGTAGACTGCATCTTCTTTGACTGTAAGAGGATTTTAGACACAGTACCACACAAGAAACTTGTTAAAAAGCTAAAGGATCAAGCAGGAATAGCAGGGAAAGCACTGCTATGGATTAGGGAATACCTGACAATAAGGAAACACAGACTCTTGGTTCATGACGAGGTGTCAGATTGGGTGAATGTATCGAGTGGGGTTTCGCAAGTCAGTTCTAGGTCCGGTGCTCTTTTTATATATGTGAATGACATAACGGTAGGGTTAGATTCAAAGATGTTCCTGTTTGCAGACGATGTGAGGCTAATGAGGAGAATACAAACGGACGAGGATCGGTTAAGACTACAAGGGCATCTGGACAGGCTGCAAGCCTGGTCCGGTAAATGGCTTCTGGAGTTAAGCCCCACCGAGTGCAAAGTCATGAAGCTTGGAGAAGAATAAATAAGACAGCAGACGGAATACAGTGTAGTGGAGTCAAAGGCTTTTAAACTCACTCAAGGAAAAGGATCTTGGGGGTGCACACATCTGAGATACACGTCTACCAAATAACCGCTGCATCGTACGAGCGTATGGCAAACCTCAGAATAGCGTTTTGACATCTAACTAAGTAGTTATTCATGATTGTAGACCGTATACGTCAGGCTCATATTGGAATATTCAGCACCAGTAAGTAACCCACACCTGGTCTTTCGCGTCAAGAAACTGGAGAAAATGCGAAAGTTTGCAACAAGACTAGTCCCTGAGCTAAGGGGTATTATGTCCTATGAGTAAATGTTCATCTTGACAACAATGGAGGACAGGAAGGATAGGACGGATATGATAATGACGTATAAAATACTGGAAGGAATTGACAAGGTGGACAGGGCCAAAATGTTTCAGAGATGGGACACAGATGAGTCATATGGATATTCAGAAGTATTTATTTGGCCTTACAGTTGTCAGGAAGTGGTACAATTTGGGGAGTGGAGTAGTGGAGGCAAGATCCATACATAGCTTTACGATGAGGTACGATAAAACGTTTGGAGCAGGGAGAGAGTAGTGACTAGCGAAGAGGACGAGCACAGGAGCTATGAATCTACACCTGCAACCACAAATAGGTAAGTACAAATAGGTGAGTCACACACACACACACACATACACACACACACACACACACACACACTATACACACACACACACACACACACACACACACACACACACACATACACCGATCCTCCGATCCTCGTCCGTTTGTATTCTCCTCATTAGCCTCACATCGTCTGCAAACAGGAACATCTTTGAATATAACCCTACCGTTATGTCATTCACATATATAAAAAGAGCACCGGACCTAGAACTGACTTGCGAAACCCCACTCGATACATTCACCCAATCTGACACCTCGTCATGAACCAAGAGTCTGTGTTTCCTTATTGTCAGGTATTCCCTAATCCATAGCAGTGCTTTCCCTGCTATTCCTGCTTGATCCTTTAGCTTTTTAACAAGTTTCTTGTGTGGTACTGTGTCTAAAATCCTCTTACAGTCAAAGAAGATGCAGTCTACCCATCTTTCTGTCTCCTGTCTTATTTCTGTTACCTGTCAGGGAGACAGCAGCGAGTCATGGTACGTGGCGAGGTGTCAGAGTGGGCGCCGGTGACGAGCGGGGTTCCACAGGGGTCAGTCCTGGGACCAGTGCTGTTTCTGGTATTTGTGAACGACATGACGGAAGGAATAGACTCCGAAGTGTCCCTGTTTGCAGATGATGTGAAGTTGATGAGAAGAATTCAATCGGACGAGGACCAGGCAGAACTACAAAGGGATCTGGACAGCCTGCAAGCCTGGTCCAGCAACTGGCTCCTGGAGTTCAACCCCACCAAGTGCAAAGTCATGAAGATTGGGGAAGGGCAAAGAAGACCGCAGACGGAGTACAGCCTAGGGGCCAGAGACTGCAAACCTCAATCAAGGAAAAAGATCTTGGGGTGAGTATAACACCAGACACATCTCCTGAGGCGCACATCAACCAAATAACTGCTGCAGCATATGGGCGCCTAGCAAACCTAAGAACAGCATTCCGACATCTTAATAAAGAATCGTTCAGGACCCTGTACACTGTGTACGTTAGGCCCATATTGGAGTATGCAGCACCAGTTTGGAACCCACACCTAGCCAAGCATGTGAAGAAGCTCGAGAAAGTGCAAAGGTTTGCAACAAGACTAGTCCCGGAGCTAAGGGGTATGTCCTACGAGGGAGGTTAAGGGAAATCGACCTGACGACACTGGAGGACAGGAGAGATAGGGAGACATGATAACAACATATAAGATACTGAGAGGAATTGACAAAGTGGACAGAGACAGAATGTTCCAGAGATGGGACACAACAACAAGGGGACACAGATGGAAGTTGAAGACTCAGATGAATCACAGAGATGTTAGGAAGTATTTCTTCAGTCACAGAGTTGTCGGGAAGTGGAATAGTTTAGGAAGCGATGTAGTGGAGGCAGGCTCTATACATAGCTTTAAGCAGAGGTATGATAAAGCTCATGGCGCAGGGAGAGTGACCCAGTAGCGGCCAGTGAAGAGGCGGGGCCAGGAGCTTTGACTCGACCCCTGCAACCACAACTAGGTGAGTACAACTAGGTGAGTACACACATACACACACACGCACGCACAAGAAAGCAAATAGTGTTTGTCCTGGAAGCAACGTTAGAATTAAGAGAAAGAAGTCCGCCGTCTTCTTCAACTCTTTCTCCTCATTTCTTTCTCCAGTAAATAAGTTTTTGGTCTCATACCAGAGGGACTGATTACCTTGTACCCAGGCTATGGGACTGATTACCTTGTACCCAGGCTATGGGACTGATGACCTTGTATTCAGGCTATGGGACTGATTACCTTGTACCCAGGCTATGGGACTGATTACCTTGTACCCAGGCTATGGGATTAATGACCTTGTATTCAGGCTATGGGACTGATTACCTTGTACCCAGGCTATGGTACTGATGACCTTGTACCCAGGTTATGGGACTGATGACCTTGTATTCAGGCTATGGGACTGATGACTTTGTATCCAGGCAATGGGACTGATTACCTTGTATCCAGGCTATGGGACTGATTACCTTGTATCCAGGTTTTGGAACTGATTACCTTGTATCCAGGCTATGGGACTGATTACCTTGTACCCAGGCTATGGGACTGATGACCTTGTACCCAGGCTATGGGACTTATGACCTTGTATTCAGGCTATGGGACTGATGACCTTGTATCCAGGCAATGGGACTGATTACCTTGTATCCAGGCTATGGGACTGATTACCTTGTATCCAGGCTATGGAACTGATTACCTTGTATCCAGGCTATGGGACTGATTACCTTGTATCCAGGCTATGGGACTGATTACCTTGTATCCAGGCTATGGGACTGATTACCTTGTATACAGGCTATGGGACTGATTACCTTGAATCCAGGCTATGGAACTGATTACCTTGTATCCAGGCTATGGGACTCATGACCTTGTATTCAGGCCATGGGACTGATGACCTTGTATCCAGGCAATGGGACTGATTACCTTGTATCCAGGCTATGGGACTGATTACCTTGTATCCAGGCTATGGAACTGATTACCTTGTATCCAGGCTATGGGACTGATTACCTTGTATCCAGGCTATGGGACTGATTACCTTGTATCCAGGCTATGGGACTGATTACCTTGTATACAGGCTATGGGACTGATTACCTTGAATCCAGGCTATGGAACTGATTACCTTATATCCAGGCTATGGAGCTGATTACCTTGTATACAGGCTATGGGACTGATTACCTTGAATTCAAGCTATGAGACTGATTACCTTGTATCCAGGCTATGGGGCTGATTACCTTGTATCCAGGCTAAGGGACTGGTTACCTTGTATCCAGGCTATGGGACTGATTCCCTTGTATCCAGGCTATGGGACTGATTCCCTTGTATCCAGGCTATGGGACGGAACAGTCAATGTTACCTTCCCATTCTTCACCTCTCTGAAAGGACTTCCATTTGTGCTAGGGATGTATCGGATGTGAAAATTTAGATATCCGTGGATGCGGATGTGTATGAGGATGTCTTACTTACTTTGCGGATGTTGATGCGGATGTAATAAATTGTGCGAATGTTCCGCTGATGAGAATATCCGATACATCATCCGCATCCGCACATACTATGTGCTGCACGTGTGTCAAGTTCATCATGTAGGTGCTGCACATGTGTCATACTCATCACAGGTGCTGCACACGTGTCATACTCAACACAGGTGCTGAGCATGTGTCATACTCATCACAGGTGCTGCACACGTGTCATACTCATCACAGGTGCTGAGCATGTGTCATACTCATCACAGGTGCTGAGCATGTGTCATGCTCATCACAGGTGCTGAGCATGTGTCATACTCATCACAGGTGCTGAGCATGTGTCATACTCACCACAGGTGCTGAGCATGTGTCATACTCATCACATGTGCTGAGCATGGGTCATACTCATCACAGGTGCTGAGCATGTGTCATACTCATCACAGGTGCTGAGCATGTGTCATACTCATCACAGGTGCTGAGCATGTGTCATACTCATCACATGTGCTGAGCATGTGTCATACTCATCACAGGTGCTGAGCATGGGTCATATTCATCACAGGTGCTGAGCATGTGTCATACTCATCACATGTGCTGAGCATGGGTCATACTCATCACAGGTGCTGAGCATGTGTCATACTCATCACAAGTGCTGAGCATGTGTCATACTCATCACAGGGGCTGAGCATGTGTCATACTCATCACAGGGGCTGAGCATGTGTCATACTCATCACAGATGCTGAGCATGTGTCATACTCATCACAGGTGCTTCACATGTATGATATTCATCATGTAGGTGCTTCACATGTGTCATACTCATCACATAGGTGCTGCTCATGCGTCATACTCATCACTTTATCATTGCTGCACTGCAATGTATTCCATGTTAAAATTTGTTTCATTGTTTAATTCTCGGGAATTTATTTAGTGTAAAGAGAAAAAGTTCCTAAGCTCTGATAATATTAATTTATTCTTCTTTGAAAGGCAACACGCGAAGGAAACCTTAGGCTAATGAGAATAAATTTATCATCACTATCACGCAATTTTGTTTTCAGTTTAGGATGTATTCTGCTTGAAGGATTAGTACGATGCTGAGCGAACATTTGCTCTTTCGGTAGTAAATTTATTTACTTTTTTAGTAATGACGTTGTATTACGTGCACAGGTTATGACTGACCTGTGACCTGGTCGTAATGGGTTTTGGATCAAAACAAACTCAGCAGATAGACTATAACTTGTATTTCCTTCGCCAGATATATACAAGTATGTACACGTATGTACACTATGTACAGAGATTGAATAGTAAGTGTACCACAGGACGGTAACAGGATGGCGAAAGCAAAAGCCAGAGAGAGAGCACCGTACTCAAGCAGCAGGTAGGCGAGTCAGCTTCGTTGGCACTTGAGTTCGCTACTCAATCTCGAAACAACCAGAGAGCAGCGAGCATTTGCTAAAGAGGAGTTTGATAGAGAGGAGGCAATTTAAGCAGACTGTGGGGGACTATTTTAGCGTGTAAAAAGCAATGCCGTGATTACCTTGCTTTGTGGAGTCTGAACCTGAACAGTTTTTCGAGGCATTTGAAAACCAGGCTCGAGCATTGAGGTGGCCAGGAGAGCATTGGGTAGCACTGGTGGATACAGCGTTGTATGGCAAAGCGCAAGAGTTCACAGTTGTTAAAACAACGGTTAAAACAACGGTTCTTGGAGCATATCAGTATATTCCCGCCAAGTACAAATTGTGCAAGTGTCAGCTGAGTCAGTCTCATGTAGACTGTAAGACAGCAGTCGAAAAACTTCACCAAGTGGTATAAAGCGAGTGGTGTTGCCAACTTTAGTAATCTGGTGCAATTACTTTTGGTGGATAACCTGCTGGAATCTGTTGGGCCTGAGGTTAGAGTCTTTCTTGAAGATCATTCGTTGACCACTGTATTGGAAGCAGCCAGACTGGCTGACACTCTTGAGACTAACCGCTACTTGTCCCAGAGGTTTAATCTTCCTCCCCAACAGCCTGGCATGAGTAGAGATCGACAGAGACGAGTTCTTGACGAAGTGGCAGGACGAAAGTGAACAACGACGCCAACCAACTAAGTCGTCTAGTGAGCCACTATATCAACCTGGTGAACGACAACCTCAAACTCATGTTCAACATGGTGAACAACGGCGCCAGTACAGAGTGGCGCCACAAAATCAACAGGAAGGTCCGGAGCTGATGTGCACATAATACGCTGTTTTAATTATTTGTTTAACTTCTGGTAAAACCTCGGAATGTTAATTCCACTTTTGAAATCTGTAACTTTAGCACGAGTAGTTATAATTTGATCACAGTATACTGGAGAAAACTTGGTTGACAGTGAGAATGATAAGCTGTAACTAAGGTCACGTTTCTAAAAATCTTTGAAATAAAATGAACATAAACTGATAACTTTCTTTGGGCAAGTGTATTTCATGCAGTTACTTCTTAGCAGGAGTCCCACCTTCGTGCTATGTCTGTGTTTATCCCGGACAATTACTTAATTACTTGCTGTGTGGTTAAAATCTTCTAACCGGCTTAACTGAACAACATGCCCCAGGCCAGCAGAAAAGAAAACATCTCTAAATTCACTAAACCTCCGACAGCAACACAGGTGTTATGCACCTGTGTTCGTGCCGGTTTTATGGGCTCCTTTAAGATCTCTTCACACTCTTCCCCATGAAAATGGGTCTCTGTTCACATACCTGTTCCTGAAGGCAGCAAAGATATTGGCAAAGCATTTTCAGCTAAGCAATTGTGAAGAAATTGAAACTAGAAATGCACTCGTTCTTCATTACTTGGAGCAATTTAAATATGTTAATGGAAAAATTTATCTCATATTAATCTAAATATTGTCTTCATTAATTATAATAACATCAAGATATTTGTTAAAAAAATATCTTCTAAAGATAATTACGTAACAAGAATGCATGCGCCACTTGTGCTATGTGTTTCACTGAAGAAGCAAAAGATTATAACGTTGACATTATAAAAACATTCTCTGTTCTCACAGAGAACAATAATAATTCTGTATTTCTTCACATAAGTTGAGGGAAACTGATTCAGTCGGATACAAAGGTAATTTAATACTGGAAACAGTGGCAGGAGGGGAAAGGTAATTTAATGGGGTGTATATATCCTGTGCCTAGATAAAAAGATATTCAGCCCCTTAGGTTTGGCTGAAGAGGGTAGGTCTATTTACCTAAAAGAGAAACATTTCAAAGGAGACTTATACACCTGAGCCGAAGGTGAAGAGCAATGGTCAGTGACGTCATCACAGACTGGCGGGGCCAGGAAAGTACATCATGCCAATGGTTTATTTAGCTACCATTGTACTGTTGTGACACGCTACCATTGTACTGTTCTGTCAAGCTATCATTGTACTGTTGTGTCAAGCTTCCATTGTACTGTTGTGTCAAGCTACCATTGTACTGTTCTGTCAAGCTACTATTGTACTGTTGTGTCAAGCTACCATTGTACTGTTGTGTCAAGCTACCATTGTGCTGTTGTGTCAAGCTACCATTTTACTGTTGTGTCAAGCTTCCATTGTACTGTTGTGTCAAGATGCCATTGTACTGTTGTGTCAAGCTACCATTGTACTGTTGTGCTAAGCATCCATTGTACTGTTGTGTCAAGCTACCATTGTACTGTTGTATCAAGCTACCATTGTTCTTTTGTGTCAAGCTACCATTGTTCTTTTGTGTCAAGCTACCATTGTACTGTTGTGCTAAGCATCCATTGTACTGTTGTATCAAGTCACCATTGTACTGTTGTATCAAGCTACCATTGTTCTTTTGTGTCAAGCTACCATTGTACTGTTGTGTCAAGCTACCATTGTACTGTTGTGTCAAGCTACCATTATACTGTTGTGCCAAGCATCCATTGTACTGTTGTGTCAAGCTACCATTGTACTGTTGTATCAAGCTACCATTGTTCTTTTGTGTCAAGTTACCATTGTACTGTTGTGTCAAGCTAACATTGTAATGTTGTGTCAAGCTACCATTGTACTATTGTGTCAAGCTACCATTGTACTGTTGTGTCAAGCTACCATTGTACGGTTGTTCAAGCTACCATTGTACTGTTGTGTCAACCTACCATTGTACTGTTGTGTCAACCTACCATTGTACTGTTGTGTCAAGCTAACATTGTACTGTTGTGTCAATCTAACATTGTACTGTTGTGACAAGCTACCATTGTACTGTTCTGTCAAGCTACCATTGTACATTGTGTCAAGCTTCCATTGTACTGTTGTGTCAAGCTACCATTGTACTGTTGTGTCAAGCTTCCATTGTACTGTTGTGTCAAGCTACCATTGTACTGTTGTGTCAAGCTTCCATTGTACTGTTGTGTCAAGCTATCATTGTACTGTTGTGTCAACCTACCATTGTACTGTTGTGTCAAGCTACCATTGTGCTGTTGTGTCAAGCTATCATTTTACTGTTGTGTCAAGCTTCCATTGTACTGTTGTGTCAAGATACCATTGTACTGTTGTGTCAAGCTACCATTGTACTGTTGTGCCAAGCATCCATTGTACTGTTGTGTCAAGCTACCATTGTACTGTTGTATCAAGCTACCATTGTTCTTTTGTGTCAAGCTACCATTGTACTGTTATATCAAGCTACCATTGTACTGTTGTATCAAGCTACCATTGTTCTTTTGTGTCAAGCTACCATTGTACTGTTGTGTCAAGCTACCATTGTACTGTTGTGCCAAGCATCCATTGTACTGTTGTGTCAAGCTACCATTGTACTGTTGTGCCAAGCATCCATTGTACTGTTGTGTCAAGCTACCATTGTACTGTTGTATGAAGCTACCATTGTTCTTTTGTGTCAAGCTACCCTTGTACTGTTGTGTCAAGCTACCATTGTGCTGTTGTGTCTAGCTACCATTTTACTGTTGTATCAAGCTTCCATTGTACTGTTGTGTCAAGATACCATTGTACTGTTGTGTCAAGCTACCATTGTACTGTTGTGCCAAGCATCCATTGTACTGTTGTGTCAAGCTACCATTGTACTGTTGTATCAAGCTACCATTGTTCTTTTGTGTCAAACTACCATTGTACTGTTGTATCAAGCTACCATTGTACTGTTGTATCAAGCTACCATTGTTCTTTTGTGTCAAGCTACCATTGTACTGTTGTGTCAAGCTACCATTGTACTGTTGTGTCAAGCTACCATTGTACTGTTGTGCCAAGCATCCATTGTACTGTTGTGTCAAACTACCATTGTACTGTTGTATCAAGCTACCATTGTTCTTTTGTGTCAAGCTACCATTGTACTGTTGTGTCAAGCTACCATTGTACTGTTGTGTCAAGCTACCATTGTACTGTTGTGTCAAGCTACCATTGTACTGTTGTGTCAAGCTACCATTGTACTGTTGTGTCAACCTACCATTGTACTGTTGTGTCAAGCTAACATTGTACTGTTGTGTCAATCTAACATTGTACTGTTGTGACAAGCTACCATTGTACTGTTCTGTCAAGCTACCATTGTACTATTGTGTCAAGCTTCCATTGTACTGTTGTGTCAATCTACCATTGTACTGTTGTGTCAAGCTACCATTGTACTGTTGTTTCAAGCTACCATTGTACTGTTGTGTCAAGCTTCCATTGTACTGTTGTGTCAAGCTACCATTGTACTGTTGTGTCAACCTACCATTGTACTCGTTGTGTCAAGCTACCATTGTGCTGTTGTGTCAAGCTACCATTTTACTGTTGTGTCAAGCTTCCATTGTACTGTTGTGTCAAGATACCATTGTACTGTTCTGTCAAGCTACCATTGTACTATTGTGTCAAGCTTCCATTGTACTGTTGTGTCAATCTACCATTGTACTGTTGTGTCAAGCTACCATTGTACTGTTGTTTCAAGCTACCATTGTACTGTTGTGTCAAGCTTCCATTGTACTGTTGTGTCAAGCTACCATTGTACTGTTGTGTCAACCTACCATTGTACTGTTGTGTCAAGCTACCATTGTGCTGTTGTGTCAAGCTACCATTTTACTGTTGTGTCAAGCTTCCATTGTACTGTTGTGTCAAGATACCATTGTACTGTTGTGTCAAGCTACCATTGTAATGTTGTGCCAAGCATCCATTGTACTGTTGTGTCAAGCTACCATTGTACTGTTGTATGAAGCTACCATTGTTCTTTTGTGTCAAGCTACCATTGTACTGTTGTATCAAGCTACCATTGTACTGTTGTATCAAGCTACCATTGTTATTTTGTGTCAAGCTACCATTGTACTGTTGTGTCAAGCTACCATTGTACTGTTGTGTCAAGCTACCATTGTACTGTTGTGCCAAGCATCCATTGTACTGTTGTGTCAAGCTACCATTGTACTGTTGTATCAAGCTACCATTGTTATTTTGTGTCAAGCTACCATTGTACTGTTGTGTCAAGCTACCATTGTACTGTTGTGTCAAGCTACCATTGTACTGTTGTGTCAAGCTACCATTGTACTGTTGTGTCAAGCTACCATTGTACTGTTGTGTCAAGCTACCATTGTACTGTTGTGTCAAGCTTCCTTTGTACTGATGTGTCAAGCTACCATTGTACTGTTGTGTCTAGCTACCATTATACCGTTGTGTCAAGCTACCATTGAACTGTAGTGTCAAGCTACCATTGTACTGTTGTGTCAAGGTACCATTGTACTGTTGTGTCAAGCTACCATTGTACTGTTGTGTCAAGCTACCATTGTACTGTTGTGTCAAGCTACCATTGTACTGATGTGTCAAGCTACCATTGTACTGTTGTGTCAAGCTACAATTGCACTGTTGTGTCAAGCTACAATTGCACTGTTGTGTCAAGCTACCATTGTACTGTTGTGTCCGACAAGTATCAATATGTTAACAGTCTACAATGTCGACCAGTTGATGAGAAAGATGTGCGCAGTAACTATGACAGAAAAAAAAACACATTAAAATTACCCAGAGTGTTTTTTGACTCTCTCTTTTCTTGCTCCAGCTTTTAGTTTCCATTTTGCTCATAAAAGAAGAAGGTATCTTCCCAGTATTAAAATCTCCTTTGTATTCGACTGAAGCGACTTGCTTGATTGATGTAACATTTTTTGCACTTGCGTCTTATTCACACACATCTTGCACACTTTCTTCCATTGTATGACACTGACACGATAGCTTATTTAAGGGTTTTTCTCCAACGAGTTTAGTTTTGCCTGAGGAGAGTCTCTAATTAACCCGAAAATATTCACGATATTTCTGAACAATCACTGTGTTTGTTTATTATTAAATTATTGTAAACTTATCTAAACTATCTTTCGTTGGATTAGGCTAAATTAAATTGATCTTGTTATAATAAGGATAGGTAAGTTTTCTAAGGTTCTTTTGGTACAAAATTATTAATTTTTACATTAACATAAATGAAAAAAATATTTATCTTTAAACGAATAAGAGAAAATTATAGAAAGGACTTAATTTTAAATGAGTTCTTGCTAATTGACCAATTTTACCTATGAAAACTTTCCTAACATTATTATAAGAAACGCAATTTAAATTAGCCTAATCCAACTAAATATATTATACATAAGTTTACGACAAGATAATAATAAACAAACACAATAATACATATATTTTCGTTCAACTTTTACCTATTCGGCACGACATATATATGTATTATATATATATATATATATATATATATATATATATTATATATATATATATATATATATATATATATATATATCCCACCAAGGCAGGGTGGCCCGAAAAGAAAAACTTTCATCATCATTCACTCCATCACTGTCTTGCCAGAGGGTGCTTTACACTACAGTTATAAAACTGCAACATTAACACCCCTCCTTCAGAGTGCAGACACTGTACTTCCCATCTCCAGGACTCAAGTCCGGCATGCCGGTTTCCCTGAATCCCTTCATAAATATTACTTTGTTCACACTCCAACAGCACGTCAAGTATTAAAAACCATTTGTCCCCATTCACTCCTATCAAATACGCTCACACATGCTTGCTGGAAGTCCAAGCTCCTCGCACACAAAACTTCCTTTACCCCCTCCCTCCAACCTTTCCTAGGCCGACCCCTACCCCGCCTTCCCTCCACTACAGATTTATACTCTCTCGAAGTTATTCTGTCTCGTTCCATTATCTCTACATGTCCGAACCACCTCAACAACCCCTCCTCAGCTCTCTGGATAATAGTTTTGATAATCCCGCACCTCCTCCTAATTTCCAAACTCCGTATTCACACCACACTGATCTCAGACATGATATCTCCACTGCCTCCAGCCTTCTCCATATATATATATATATATATATATATGTGTGTGTGTGTGTGTGTGTGTGTGTGTGTACTCACCTAGTTGTGGTTGCAGGGGTCGATTCATAGCTCCTGGCCCCGCCTCTTCACTGGCCGCCATTGGGTCACGCTCCCTGCTCCATGAGCTTTATCATACCTCTCCTTAAAGCTATGTATAGAATTTGCCTCCACTACATCGCTTCCCAAGCTATTCCACTTCCCGACCACTCTATGACTGAAGAAATACTTCCTAACATCCCTGTGGTTCATTTGAGTTTTCAACTTCCAACTGTGTCCCCATGTCGCTGTGTCCCATCTCTGGAACAGTCTGTCTCTGTCCACCTTGTCAATTCCTCTCAGTATCTTATATGTCGTTATCATGTCCCCCCTATCTCTCCTGTCCTCCAGTGTCGTCAGGTCGATTTCCCTTAACCTCTCCTGGTAGGACATACCCCTTAGCTCCGGGACTAGTCTTGTTGCAAACCTTTGCACTTTTTCTAGCTTCTTTACGTGCTTGGCTAGATGTGGGTTCCAAATTGGTGCTGCATACTCCAGTACACAGTGTACAGGGTCCTGAACGATTCTTTATTAAGATGCCGGAATGCTGTTCTTACGTTAGCTAGGCGCCCATATGCTGCAGCAGTTATTTGGTTGATGTGCGCCTCAGGAGATGTGCCTGGTGTTATACTCACCCCAAGATCTTTTTCCTTGATTAAGGGTTGTAGTCTCTGGCCCTCTAGACTGTACTCCGTCTGCGGTCTTCTTTGCCCTTCCCCAATCTTCATGACTTTTCACTTGGTGGGGTTGAACTCCAGGAGCCAATTGCTGGACCAGGCTTGCAGCCTGTCCAGATCCCTTTGTAGTTCTGCCTGGTCCTCGTCCGATTGAATTCTTCTCATCAACTTCACATCATCTGCAAACAGGGACACTTCAGAGTCTATTCCTTCCGTCATGTCGTTCACAAAAACAAGAAACAGCACCGGTCCCAGGACCAGCCCCTGTGGAACCCCACTCGTCACCTGCGCCCATTCTGACACCTCGCCACGTAACATGACTCGCTGCTGTCTTCCTGACAGATATTCCCTGATTCATTGTATTGCCTTCCCTGTTATCCCTGCTTGGTCCTCCAGCTTCTGCACTAATCTCTTGTGTGGAACTGTCTCAAACGCTTTCTTACAGTCCAGGAATATGCAATCTACCCACCCCTCTCTCTCTCTTGTCTTACTGCTGTCACCCTGTCGTAGAACTCCAGTAGGATTGTGACACAGGATTTCCCGTCCCTGAAACCGTGTTGGCCGTCGTTGATAAGCGCATTCCTTTCTAGGTGCTCCACCACTCTTCTCTTGATAATCTTCTCCATGACCTTGCATACTATACATGTCGGTGACACTGGTCTGTAGTTTAGTGCTACGTTCCTGTCTCCTTTTTTAAAGATTGGAACTACATTTGCTGTCTTCCATACCTCAGGTAGTTGCCCTGTTTCGATAGACGTGTTGAAGATTGTTGTTAGGGGTACACAAAGCTCCTCTGTTCTCTCTTTCAGGACCCATGGAGAAATGTTATCCGGCCCCATCGCCTTTGAGGTATCCAGCTCGCTTAGTAGCCTCTTCACTTCCTCCTCAGTTGTGTGTATTATGTCCAGCACTTGATTGTGTACCGTACCTCTCCTCCTTTCTGGAGGCCCTTCTATCTCCTCTCTGAACACCTCTTTGAATCTCATGTTGAGCTCCTCACACACTTCGCGGTCATTTCTTGTGACCTCCCCTCCTTCCTTTCTCAGCATGATCACTTGGTCCTTTACTGTTGTTCTCCTCCTGATGTGACTATACAACAGCTTCGGATCAGATTTGGCTTTCGCTGCTATGTCATTCTCATACTGTCGTTGGGCCTCCCATCTTACCTGTGCATATTCGTTTCTGGCTCTACGACTGCTCTCCTTATTTTCCTGGGTTCTTTGTCTTCTATACTTCTTCTATTCCCTGGCACACTTGGTTTTGGCCTCCCTGCACCTTTGGGTGAACCACGGGCTCATCCTGGCTTTTTCGTTGTTTCTGTTTCCCTTGGGTACAAACCTCTCCTCAGCTTCCTTGCATATTGTTGTCACATATTCCATCATCTCGTTTACTGATTTCCCTTCCAGTTCTCTGTCCCACTGAACCCCGTTTAGGAAGTTCTTCATGCCCGCGTAGTCCCTTTTTTTGTAGTTTGGCTTCATTCTTCTGGCTCTATCTGCCTCCCCCTCCACCTGTAACTCTACTGTGTAATCAAAGCTTAGAACCATGTGGTCACTGGCCACGAGGGGACTTTCGTGTGTGATGTCCTCAATATCCGCACTACTTAAGGTGAATACTAGGTCCAGTCTCGCTGGTTCATCCTCTCCTCTCTCCCTGGTAGTATCCCTTACGTGTTGGTACATGAAGTTTTCCAGTACCACCTCCATCATCTTATCCCTCCACGTATCTTGGCCCCCCATGTGGCTCCTTGTGGTTGAAGTCACCCATGATCAGTAGCTTTGCCCTGCTCGCATGAGCCCTTCTGGCCACTTCAGCCAGTGTGTCAACCATCGCTCTGTTACTCTCATCATACTCTTGCCTTGGCCTCCTGCTGCTCTGGGGTGGGTTATACATTACTGCACTTACTACCTTGGGACCTCCAGACTGTAGCATTCCTATTATGTAATCTTCTGCTTCTCCTCTGTCTCCTCTCTCCAGCTCATCAAAATCCCATTGGTTTTTGATCAGCAGTGCCACTCCTCCACCCCCTCTGTTCCCTCTGTCTTTCCTCAGGATCTGGTACCCCATTGGAAAGATGGCATCTGTTATCACGCCTGTGAGCTTGGTCTCTGTGAGAGCTATTATGTCCGGTTGATGCCTCTTTGACTCTTTCGTGCCACTCCTCCCACTTATTTGTTATTCCATCAGCATTTGTGTACCATACCTTCAGTTGCCTCTCTATCACAGTGTTTTGGGGGGGTCTGTGAGGGTGGAGGACCTGGCGGAGGACTGTGGGATTCTATAGTGGAATGTTGGGTTGGGGTGTGAGTGTGGGTTGTAGTTTGTGTTGGGATAGTGTGCTTGGTTGTTGGGTGTTGTGGGTGGTTCTGTTTGTGCTCGTTCCTGTTGCTCTGCCCTGCTCTGGTTGTCCTCTGCTGATCATGTTGTAATACACTAACAGATAAACAGAATGATTGACGGGGGGCTCGAACTGCAATCCATAAAATGATAGTCCGACGCTCTAGTGTCTCGACTACCCTGGGCTCAACAGGAAGGATTCTGATTTAACACTTACTATATTACATTCCTTCAGTAACGATTCTAACTTGCGATCTTTGCGTCAAAGTATACAGTACTTCTAGCCACGCAGAGTACACAGGTTCGAATCATACAACTTATCATAAGCCTTGTGCTCCAAGGAATAAGATCCTCCGTTGGCTTTGGCTCGGCCCCATACTTTTTCTGTTTACTTTCAAGCAGATTGCACAGATTCGAATCCTGCTGTGGAGTGATAGATAATGTGGGTCATTGTGTGGGACCCTATTAAGAACCATATTGATATCAAAATAGACAGTATCCAATTCTTTATCGTAGTCCACTGCGTCAAATGTTTTAGTAAAGAAAGTTGGAAAATTGGTTAGGTATGATCAATCATTTGTCAATCAGTTTTGAGATTCGAAAATCAAATTATGCTCATCAATTTATAATTAAACTATATTTACAATTATGATTCTAACTTTTTTTCTGTTTTGATGTCAGACTAAATGGATCAAATTCAATGGCAAAATGTTGTCTAACGTTTTAATGATGGGAATCACAGCAACTAACAGAGAAACAGAGTGGCTCTACCAACAACATCATCAACAGGGTGGTTCCAACTACATCATCAACAGAGTGGCTCTACCAACAACATCATCAACAGGGTGCCTCCAACTACATCATCAACAGGTGGCTCTACAAACAACATCATCAACAGGGTGGCTCCAACTACATCATCAACAGAGTGGCTCTACAAACAACATCATCAACAGGGTGGCTCCAACTACATCATCAACAGAATGGCTCTACCAACCACATCATCAACAGAGTGGCTCCACCAACTACATCATCAACAGAGTGGCTCTACCAACTACATCATCAACAGAGTGCTCTACCAACACATCATTAACAGAGTAGGGTCTACAAACTACATCATCAACAGAGTGGTTCCACCAACTCATCATCAACAAAGTGGCTCTACCAACTACATCATCAACAGAGTGGCTCTACCAACTACATCATCAACAGAGTGGCTCTACCAACAACATCATCAACAGAGTGGCTCCATCAACTACATCATCAACAGAGTGGCTCTACCAACTACATCATCAACAGAGTGACTCTATCAACTACATCATCAACAGAGTGGCTCCATCAACTACATCATAAACAGAGTGGCTCTACCAACTACATCATCAAGAGGTGGCTCTACCAACTACATCATCAACAAAGTGCTCTAACAACTACATCATCAACAGAGTGGCTCTACCAACTACATCATCAACAGAGTGGCTCTACCAATTACATCAGCAGAGTGGCTCTACCATCTACATCATCAACAGAGTGGCTCCACGAACTATATCATCAAAAAGTAGCTCTACCAACTA
>WNWK01034369.1:0-20481 GCA_009830355.1 Cherax destructor | reverse complement strand
GTGCTGTGGGGGGAGTGGATACAGCTAGCGGGAGTGAGAGCGGTGCTGTGGGGGAGGGGATCCAGCTGGCTGAGTGAGACCGGTGCCTAGGGGAGTGGACCCAGCTAGCTGAGGGGAATTTTGGGGGAATTGGATCCAGTGGATAACCGGTGCTCTAGGGGAGTGGATCCAGCTAGCTGAGTGATACCGGTGCTCTGGGGGAGTGGATCCAGCTAGCTGAGTGATACCGGTGCTCTGGGGAGTGGACCCAAACTAGCTGAGGATCCCGGTGCTCTGGGGGAGTGGATCCCCCCAGCTGAGTGATACCGGTGCTCTAGGGGAGTGGACCCAACTAGCTGAGGGGATACCGGTGTTTTCTAAGTGGATCCAGCGCTGAGTAACCGGTGCTCTGGGGAGTGGACCCAGCTAGCTGAGTGAGACTGGTGATCTGGGGGAGTGGATCCAGCTAGCTGAGTGAACCTAGGGGAGGCCGGGAAATGACAGGGGGGGAGACAGTAGTGGAGGCCAGGAATGACGGGGGAGGAGACAGTAGGGGCCGGGAATGACATGGAGGAGACGTGGGAAGGCCAGGAATGGCATGGGGAGACAGTAGTAGAGGCCGGAAAAGCATGGAGGAGACAGTAGGGGGGGCCGGGTGACAGGGGGGAGACAGTGGGAGGCCAGGAATGACATGGAGGAGACAGTAGTGGAGGCCAGGAATGACAGGGGGGAGACAGGTGGAGGCCAGGAATGACATGGGGGAGACAGTAGTGGAGGCCAGGAATGACATGGAGGGAGCCAGTAGTGGGGGCCCGGGGGAATGACATGGAGGAGACAGTAAAAAGAGGCCAGGAATGACATGGGGGAGACAGTGGGGGGCCGGAAAAGCCGGGGAGACAGTAGTGGAGACCAGGAATCAGTGACCCCGATCAAAGTAATTTAAGAAAATCTGGCCCCCTTGAAAAAATTTGGTGAGCACACCCCGCATGCACGAACTCACACGAACACACACACACACACACACACACACACACACACACACACACACACACACACACACACACACACACACACACACACACACACACACACACACACACACACCCGCGGTGTACACGAACTCACACGAAACCAAAAGCATGCATGCACGAACCCCGCACATGTCGGCACACACACCCACACACACACAAGCACGCACGCATGCACCCCGAACACACACACACATACACACAAAAGTTCAGCTTTCCCCATATACTTTTAAACATACACCATCACACTTATAAGTACAAGAATAAATTTATCAATACACACACATTAATCCTCTGTATCACTCATATACTAATACAAAAACACATGTAAAGCTTTGTATCAAGAAATACATATTCATACAAAACACATGTAAACCTCTTATCAGGCACATACATTTATACAAAAACACATGTAAACCTCTGTATCAGGCACATACATATTCATACAAAAACACATGTAAACCTATTTTCAGGCACATACATATTCAAAAAAAAAACACATGTCCCTCTGTATCAAACACATACATATTCAAAAAAAAAACACATGTAAGCCTCTGTATGAAGCACATACATATTAAAAAAAACACATGGCCTCTGTATCAAGCACATACATATTCATACAAAAACACATGAAGGGGCCTCTGTGGGGAAGCACATACATATTCAAAAAAAACACACACAACTCTCTGCTGTCCTTGTTGTAAGTTTAAAATAAGACTATTTCCCCCTGGGGAAAAAAAAATAAATATTATAACTTAAAACAAAACCTTGGTTCAATTTGTAAAGTGGGATGATGTCTTGTTATTTCCAAACCCCAGGTGATGTCTTGTTATTTCCACAACCAGGTGATGGGTTATTTCCACAACCAGGTGATGTTTTTTTTTCCACAACCAGGTGATGGCTTGTTTTTCCCCCAAAAAGGTGATGTCTTTTTCCCCCACAACCAGGTGAGGGTTTTTGTTATTTCCACAACCAGGTGATGTCTTGTTATTTCCACAACCAGGTGATGTCTTGTTTTTCCCCCCGGGTGATGTCTTATTTCCACAACCAGGTGATGGCTTGTTATTTCCACAACCAGGTGATGTCTTGTTATTTCCAAAACCCGGGGGATGTTTGGGGTTATTTCCACAACCAGGTGATGTCTTGTTATTTCCACAACCAGGTGATGTCTTGTTATTTCCACAACCAGGTGATGTCTTGTTATTTCCACAACCAGGTGATGTCTTGTTATTTCCACAACCAGGTGATGTCTTGTTTTTCCCCACAACCAGGTGATGTCTTGTTATTTCCACAACCAGGTGATGTTTTTTTTTTTTCCCCACAACCAGGGTTATAAATCATTCCACAATGAAAGAGTTAATAGGAAACCAGGAGAATTTTTATTTTTAAAAAACCATGGGGGAGCGCTAAGGCCAGGATTAAAAGAGCATGGGGGGGGGGGGAGGAAGGTATTCAGGCTCAATTCAGGGAACTGGAGCAAAAAATGAAACGGGGGAAAATGGCTGTGTATGTTAGGGAAAAAATGAACTATTGCATCAGAAATTTTTAAAAAAGATAGGGAGAGATACGGAATCTTTTTGGCTGAATTTTTTTGACGGGCATGGATAGCTACTCTTGGTTTGATTTCCCCCCCGCCAAACCTAGACAGTGTCCATGGTAAACTTCTATGAGATGAAAATGCTCTTGCACGGGAAAATTTAAAAAGTATTTTTTTAAAAGGGGTATTTTAACTTAACCAAACCAGTTTCAGCAATTTGACGGGGGAAAACTGGAGTCTACCTTTTTTAAAAAAAGTCTTGCCGGGGAAACCCAAATGAAGGAAATAACATTGATTTGGTTCGGGGTCAAGGATGTTGTGATAGATAATGTTGAGGTTATTAATGAAAAAGAGATCAAAAACCCTTTTTTTTTTTATCTCATGGAATTACCCTGTTAACGATAACAAAGTTAATGCCCCCCTTTTTCGCGTTGGTTATTATATGGGCCCCAAAAGGAGGGGGGGGGAAATTTTGGGGCCGCCCGCACATTTTGGCCCCCCAAATTTTTCTGTGGCGCGTGATTGTATTTGTCAATATTAAACTGGTACTCAAAACACCTGATCACCTACTGACCTGACTTTTTTGGGAATATCCCAGGCATGGCAGTCTATTAGATTAAGATTATCGGAAGAGATTTTATTGAACCCTTAACTGAGATACGTATTCTCAAAACCTTTTTGACAGCAACGACAGCACTCGCCCCTGGTATTGTTTCCCCCGAAAGGGAAGTCAAACCCCGGGGGAATCTGTTCTTTCTGCTTCTCAGTGCAGCAGAAAGCTAAGGATATATTTATTTATCAAACATCTCAATACTTAAAAAAAAATTTTTTTATATTCTAAAATCTACAAACCAAAAGGGTTTACTTTGTGCTACTATTATACTTTTTCAAGTCTGAAAAATGTGTTCACCCACTAAGTGCACCATCCGTCATGAAGTGGCTGGCCCGCCACATTGATAGACCATCCCTGGGGCCCAGGAGACTACCTGAATTTGTAGACTGGAAAACCCCACTGGGGACTATCGTGATTTTGCCGGTTTTTGACATTTTCCAAAGAACTGTAAAAACGACAAACAGAATATATCCTTAATAGAGACTTTAGACCCCAAACATGAATGCCCCCAAATCTCTTGAGGGGAGAAGAGAGGGATTTACAGGCAGTCAAAAGGGTTGAGGGGCCCCATTGTCCAATAAATTTATTTAAAAAAAAAAAAAAGGAATAAGGAAAAAAAATTTTGAAAAAGGAATAACGAAACCAAAAAAAAATGAAATTAAGGTTATGAGGGAATCAGAGACAGAGCCAAGGTTTTTTTTTTTGTACCTAGGAATTAGATTGGGAAAAGATAAATAAATGCAACTCAGGTCTGCTTACTGTTAATGACAAAGAAATGTGAAACATCAACACTTATTCCTCTTGGTTTTTTTCGCAGGAGGTTTTTTTAAAAACCCAGAAAAAAAAAAAATTAAATGGTTAGGACAAAAATAATTCGTGCAATACCAAAGTCACTAGGAATATGGTCCTCAGAAAACTAGATGGACTGAAGCTACACTTTTTTTTAAGGGCTCTAAAGGAATGCAAGAAAAAACTCATTAAACCATTAGCAAGTCTCGTCCCCAGACCACAAGAGGGGGATCTTTCCCGGGGTAAATCGAAAATGGCAAAAGTGATAGTTATTTACAAAGCTGGAGATAAGCCCCAGCTTCAAATTATAGCCCAGTCAACCTAACCTCAGTTTTCGAAAATTCCATAGAAGGGGGAATTTCTGATTCAATTCAAAATAACATTGAATGATATAATTTAATCTATAAAATTTAGCGGGGTTTTTTTCAAAGTCGTGTTCTTCCTTTTCTAATTCTCTAATTTTTTTTACTAAGGTAAAAAGAAGTAAAGTGAGGTTATTGCAATATACAAGTTCTTCATCTTGGCTGAAGTAAGGAAGGAGTTAAACCCCTCTTGTCCGATAAGCTGTTATTTCAACTTTTTTTTGTAGACACTTCTTTTTTTAGTCTGGATGCTAAAAGTTCAGATTTTGCTTTGACAAAACTGACGTCACGTATCAGATCACTGAGTTCTTCTTGCGAGAACTGCTGGGCTGTTGAATGCTATCACCAATCCTAAACCTTGTGTTTCTTCAACATCTGAAACAGAAGGTCAGGCAATGTTGTAAACACTGATATGGTAACGCCTTCACTGGGGACACAGGCCCCCCTGCTGACTTTAAATCAAGATATTCCCTTTTTGTTTTTTTTTTATCTTTTTGGCAACCTTTCGCATTTACCATACAGGAATAATAATCGTCATGGGGTTTTTTCGGCTCTCTCCACACAATAGGCACCCCAAGTGAAAATTTTTTTCTTTGCCTATTTTTCCACTTCGTAAGGATTCTAAAAGGTTTTCCCATATAAAGCCAAGACTTGGCTTTTTCCCCCAAGTCCCACTCCAAAATAAGCAAGATAAGCTTGTTTTACAAAACCTGTGTTTTTTTTTTTTGTTTTTGCAGATTTTTTTGCCATAAATGTAGCAAAATGCACTGGGATTTTTTAAGCAGACTCTTCGTGTAGAACTCATGTTTATCTAAAAAAAATTAAAAATAATAAAGGTTTTAATATTGTCACGTGGTCGTTGTTGATGCATCTCATTTCGTTAAATATTAAATTATTTAAAAATAAAATTCAAATTTTTTTAAAAAAACTCTATGTAAAAAAATTGTCACTACAAAACGCGTTGTGGCTAAGTTCCCTAATTGAGAGTAGGTATGCAATATCTCAAAACCCCGAGTCAATTTTAAAAGCCCCATTTTCGAATTCAGCCACCCCAAAAAAACCCAAATACCTTCAAATATCTTTACAATAATTTTTTTTATTGACCAGTGAATTAATTATCAAGGGCCTTCAGGATGTTGATGGGCTGACATCTGACTAGACATTAAAAAAAATTTTTAAAAAAAAATTCATAACATCATTGATGACACAGGGGGTGAGGCTGAGGTGTTCCGTGGGTTTTAAAAAAAATTTGAAATAAACGGGAACCAAAAAAATGGCCGCCCCGACGCTTGTATTCGAAACGGCGCTAGATCGCATCTTGAAAAAAACAATTTTTTTAGGGGGCAAGAAGCCATGGACAAAAACATCATATGTACCACGATAAAAACAGATAACTACATGAGAGGACACATTTTGTTTAAAGAAAAAAAAAACAGTCGTAATCCGGAAAAGTAGGAAGAAGAACCGGGGAACGGGGCCCGGGGCGCCATGTTCAGTGCCATAATCCAAAGGGGTTTTTCCAAACAATCCCTGAAGCCCCAAAACCCCATTTCCCTTCCCCAAACACAATTACTCCAAACCATATCCTACCCCCATCTTCCCCCACTAACTCCCACACTTAACCTCCACCAACAACGCCATCACCCATCACAACCACCACCTATCATAACCCCAAACTCTTCTCCCCATCCCCCGGCCGCCGATACCTACCCCCCTTCCTGATACTTGTGCAAGATCCAGGAGAACGGAACCCTAAGAAACCAAGAGCAATCACTGAAAGAAAACTGAAAAGTGTGGTACACAAATACAAAGAGAAAAACAAGAAGGTAAGAGTGGAAAGTAGACATAAAACCCAGATATTGTAGCAATAACTGGGGCTCACGGATGAATAACAAATGCGATTTTCAAAGAAGTTCAAATATGGAGAACGGACAAGGGAACAGAGGAAATACAGCAGTAGCGTTGATATCGGGAAAGTGAAGTTCTTTTAGGTGAGCAGAATATATGATGACAGGTCAACCGACTACATAACTGACACATTTGGGAATTGGGATACCCGGGTGGCAATAACAAGACGTACAACTTACGTCTGTAGACCTGGCTAGAGGATACTACACGGACTATGCAAAACTATTGACCATGAAAAAGTTCATAAAAAGGACTTAACAAAAGACAGGGAAAGAAATGAGGAGCATGTAGGGGGAAAATAAGTGTCTGAAGGGAAAATTAATAACCAAAAAATAGAAGGAAAGGAAAGAAGAGTGTGAGTCCTTGGAACACAGGATTTAAAAGGAAAAAAGCTAAACGAGTAAGAGCGTAGAAGAAAAATAGTAACCAAAGAATATAACAAAATAGAAAAGCAAACAGTAGAACCAGAAACAAATATCGTATTAGAAGAGAAGCTGAACAGAAATTTGGAAATGACATAACATCGACGAAAACTTAATTTGTGTCACAGGTGATAAACACCCCACAGGAAAAAAAAGAAAACTGTGAAGGATCAGAAAAATAAGACTGAAGCAGAGGGAGGAGACCCAAATATGTATGGTCAGGAAGTTTGTGAATCCCCTAAACAAAACATTTACGGAGATATTTACATTAGAATCAGAAACATTGCCATGGAGACCAAGAGGGAGAGTGAGTTGATGTGTTGTGGACACAGTACACAACGGGGAGGAGAGGCGAAAAAGTTGAGGATAAACCACAAAGACAATGAGACCAAAAAAATATATCTTCAGGCCGGACAAAAGGTCGCCGAGGATTGCCTGAACCACTGGCAGTGATCTTCAACAAGGCATTTGAAAGAGGACATAAGCAAGAGGTCTGTAAAATAGCGAATGAGGTCATATTTAAAAAGAGACAGATATGTGACAGTGAGGCTGGGTGGTGTCACTGACGTATATGTATGCAAGGGGGTTATGGAAAAGATAATCAGAAGAATTGTGAAGCACCGGGGGAAGGAGAGAATTCATGAGTGACAAACGGGGAATGGTTATCAAGATGGTAAATCCGCCTCACAAATTTCTAGTTCTCCTCGGGGTCAACTGAGTTACAATATTAAAAAATGATCTTAATTACTGCATACTAGTTACTGGAAAAACGAAATTCAAATAATTATTTTGTGAAGTATCACTCAGCTGAGTTTCCTAATCATTTATTGAATTCAGATGATTGTAAAACTAAAGGTACTGAGCAGAATACTTTTGGATTTAAGATTTCTGGAGATTTTACATAACGAAAACAATTTTATTATCAAGTGCTGTGGATAAGGAGTGTATACTTGTGATGTTATTGTAGCTCCCCCCCAAGTCTTTATAAGGGAGTGTATACTTTGTGATGTTAGTGTACCCCCTCAAGTGCTGTGTATAAGGGGTTATACTTGTGATGTTAGTGTACCCCCTCAAGGGGCTTTTATAAGGAGTGTATACTTGTGATGTTAGTGTACCTCCCCCAAGTGCTTTGTATAAGGGAGTGTATACTTGGGATGTTTGTACCTCCCTCAAGTGCTGTTTTATAAAGGGGGTGTATACTTGTGATTTAGTGTAGCTCCCCCCAAGTGCTGTGTATAAGGGAGTGTATACTTTTTGATGTTAGTGTAGCTCCCTCAAATTTCTTTGTATAAAGGAGTGTATACTTGTGATGTTGGGGTAGCCCCTCAAGTGCTGTTAAAGGGTTGTATACTTGTGATGTTAATTACCTCCCTCAAGTGTTGTGTATAAGGGAGTGTATACTTGTGATTTAGTGTAGCCCCTCAAGTGCTGTGTATAAGGGAGTGTATACTTGTGATGTTAGTGTACCTCCCTCAAGTGCTGTGTATAAAAGGGGGGTATATTTGTGATGTTAGTGTACCTCCCTCAAAATGCTGTATAGGGGGTGTATACTTGTGATGTTAGTGTAGCTCCCTCAAGTGCTGTGTATAAGGGAGTGTATACTTGGATGTTAGTGTAGCCCCCAAGTGCTGTGTATAAGGGAGTGTATACTTGTGATTTAGTGTAGCTCCCTCAAGTGCTGTGAAGGGATTGTATACTTTTTTGATGTTAGTGTACCTCCCCAAGGGGTTGTGTATAAGGGAGTGTATACTTGTGATGTTAGTGTAGCTCCCTCAAGTGTTTTTGTATAAGGGAAGTATACTTGTGATGTTTGTGTAGCTCCCTCAAGTGCTGTGTATAAGGGAGAGTATACTTGTGATTTTTGTGTATCTCCCCCAAGTGCTGTGTATAAGGGAGTGTATATTGGATTTAGTGGCTCCCTCGCCATGAGAGAGCTTCCAGCTTCCAGTAATTCATCACAGCCATCTTCTAGACATTGTGTTGGTTCCCCCCATTCATCTGCCTAGATACTGTATGTTTTAAGTTAGTAGTGATAGTAAACAATGTTACTCTACTCAACGTTATTTCCCTCTTATTCTGCTGGATTAATCTGTTGAATTTTGCAACTCTTTCAAAAACTGTGAAGTCTTTAACAACCCAAATAATTCTCCATACTATTAGAAACTGTTAAAGGGCAGCGTTTATTAGCTGATGAGAGTTTTCAGGGGGGGCGCGAGCGGCGAGCGAGCGAACGAGCGAGAGAGAGAGAGAGAGAGAGAGAGAGAGAGAGGAGAGAGAGAGAGAGAGAGAGAGGGGGGTCAGTGGATCGGGGGATACTTAATTCACCACAAACAGCTCACAGTCAAGTAGATTAATCTGTTTTTTTTTTTAAATAATAGTTTTGTAATGGTATATATCATTGCTGATATACTGTACTTTGAGAATCAAGCCTATTTGTTAGGCTGGCCACAGCGATGTTGAGGACCTTTTAACACCACATAAGAACATCATGAACATATGTAGACTATAAAGGATGAAGGACACACTGCTTGCCACATATACATTGTTTCCTGCAAAAGTACCAACACGATTTTTGATAACGTTGCTAGCCAGGGCAGACGAACACAAAAATTGTTAGAGCAAAGCAAAACTGTAATGATACGTTGGTATAAAGCCAAAGGGTATTTGATGGTTATAATGCCTGACTCTGGGACAAATGTATTATGGCATTTCTTTGACTTATCACTTACAAATGTAATAAAATTATTGAAGCTGTTGACTGGTATACTGTGTGACACAGAGTAGGTCACAGTAAACAGTGAGTAGGTCACAGTAACACAGTGAGTAGGTCACAGTAACACAGTGAGTAGGTCACAGTAAACAGTGAGTAGGTCACAAACACAGTGGTAGGTCACAGTAACACAGTGAGTAGGTCACAGTAACACAGTGAGTAGGTCACAGTAAACAACTTTGCTAAACTTCTGGAAAGAATTAATTAGCGGGTAAAGAAACAGAAACCATGTTTACCGGTGAAGATCAAGTACAATCAAACACAATTGCTTTCATTGTACTCCTTCCAATACCGTGTTTCAACCAAGGAAGAAAGTGTTTCCCCTCCCAAATCCACTTCAACTCACGTCTGCTGTTTCTTACAATGGAAGGTCACACTAGGGACCAGTGTGTTAAGCTACACAACACAGTGACCAACAAGATGATTCAGGAGGTAAACCTGACCACCATTCTCAGCGGGTCTGTCTCAGTTTATGAACTGCCTGGTGAACCTGTGGCTCCTGATTACATTGGCAAACAGTCTAACGATCAACAGAAGAAGGGATGATCCAGAATACCTACATCCACACGTAGTAGATAAAGCAATGACTATTTCTATAGTCTACTAAAGTAGGTTTTAGAGAATCCTTTTCACTAGGATTCAGCAAGGTGTGTTATCTGTATATGAGAGTACTAGTCTTAAAGTGATGCTCCGATAGTCTTATTTCATACAACAAGGTCCCTACATATAACTCTAGACGGAGTAATTATTATACTGTAAAATATGATTGTGGGATTACCCCAGGAATTTCCTATGAAAGGCACTAAGTTGCTCATCGTGATGTCAATGGTGCCAGGAAAATGGGAAGGTGGTCATCCCTTAGCCTCCAGGCTGAGGGACTGACCACCTCCTTTTCCCAAGGTTGAGGACTGATTACATTAACTTTACCGCCACTACTCCTTCTGCCTAAAATATATTCTCCTTTTTGACTGATGAAGCCCACCACGTAGGCGAAACGTTTCAGCAATAAAGAACCCAGCTGTTCAATGTGTATTTCATCAACTTGTCGATATTTTTATTATAATCAAAACTAAGCGCTAAACCTGGAAAGTTTGGGGGTGAGTTGTGGGGGGGGTGAGGAGTGCTAAAAGAAGTACAGTATAATCAAAGATTGTGTAATAAATCTGTTGCTGTCAAAATGTCAAAGAGGAAGTCTGTGTAATGAACCGTCAGTGAGGAGGGAAGATAAAGTGAGGGTGTTAGATTATTATTATTATAATCAAATAGAAGCGCTAAACCACAGGGGTTAAGGGTGTTAGAGCTGTGACGAATTCAAAGGTAAATTCTGGGTGCTCACTGTTAGACTGGACAGTACAACTGAATATGACAAACTGAGTGAGACGTGTGTGCCCAATGTGAAGATGGGAAAGCTTAGTCTCTCAACCACGACAACTATGATAAGAAGAAGAGCAGGATCTTAAACTCGGCTTGAGAGAGGGTAATTTGTTATGAATCATTTCAGACTAACGTTGTTGTCAACGGTTGTGAAGGTGGTTAGAGATGACAACAAAATAATCTGAGAATGGAATACTTCTATATGAAACTGGAAGTTCATGTACCGCTGACAGGACAGCAGAGTCTGCCGATCGTTGCCCTGAACATCAACATTCACAGGTACCCCAACAGTTAGTTTAATATCTTTATTATGCCCCCATACCCATCCTGTGGGCGGTAGTCAAAAGATTACAGAGGTACATAATGGGTCCAGGGACTGGGCCCCAAAGTTATGATAGCTGAACTAGTTACAAAGGTAATGAACGCCAGGAAGATCTGGTCACAATCATGGCAAGTTACAAGGTAATGAACCGTCTACACTCTTATACATGGTTACAATCATGAACAAATTACAAATTGAGCCATTGACAAGTTCCACAATTGTACCGCTGGAAATGCGGCCAACCAAGGTTGTATACGAAGAACTAGGGAATGCAGCGAATTAAAGTTTTTGATAACTTGCAAAGCACTAATGGAGTCGAAACTACCGTATTGCGTCCAGTCCTGCCACAAACGATGAGGTAAACCTGGACGCAAACAAGCTCAACTGTGAAGATTCGAGCTGAGTCCCAAAAAAATGACCTCGCGCAACATTGTCCGGAAACACTTCTGCAAACCCAACATCTCAAGGATTTATAACCATCAGTGTAAATTGTAACGGCCCGGGAATGAGACCAGAAATGGTTGGGGAGAAGCCACTGTACGTATATGAGCTTTCGCACACGACGGGGGGCGAACAGGCACGAACTGTCAGAACCTCACAAGGAAGGAAAGTTAGATTCTAGATGTACATACAAAGTTGGCAACTGAAGAGAAGTCAAAAGCGAGTGAAGACGAAGAAAAAAAAGGGGCGGAGTAAACAGGGAGACGAACAAATAATGGATCTCTACTAACGTCCGTTACTATCCTGTATGTAGAAGGATCAACTTGTTGGATTGTATACCAAAAGAAAATTAATTTTTTTAGCTGAGGTTACAAGTCACACCCTGTCTATCTCGCAGCTGAGAGTGACAAGCTAAGAGTTACAAGTGACATCTTGTCAGGCCAGGAGTCATCTCGCAGTACCACAGCGGGTCTGTTGAAACATTTGAAACAATACAATAAACGACTCTCCTGAGACAAACAGTTCATCTTATTACTATTAATCTTCGAAAAGGATGAAATAAAAGAGACACTAAACTTTAATTTAATAAAATCATATAGATATTAAAGTACAGACATAAATGTACAGAAGGTATCTGAACATTTATGTCTGTCCAAGAATATGTTATAATTATAATAATGAACAAAATGGGAAACTAATAATTCCAGGCAATGTGAGAAGTAAGAATGGCTTCATACAATTATACCATTAGTAAGAGCAAAGTCAGAAGCCCCGCTACCACGGGTTAAAGACATTCTTGACCTCATTACAGAACAACAACTGAGTAACAGTATGGACGTCTCAAGATCTTGAGACGTCCAGACCCTCAGTGCAGGTAACATATGTGTGGTGTACCAAGAGCAGAGTCCGAAAGAGCCCGGCTTCTACCGTAGACACTGGCTGACACATGACAGAGGTTAGTATGTCAGGAGCAAACACTCCTGCTCAGGGACTGACAGACACATGACAGAGGTTAGTATGTCAGGAGCAAACACTCCTGCTCAGCGACTGACAGGCACATGACAGGTTAGTATGTCAGGAGCAAACACTCTTGCTCAGGGACTGACTGACACATGACAGATGCCAGTATGTCAGGGGTATAAAATAAAATATAAATACCTACACACCTAAAGGCAAAAATATAAATTCCACAGAAGGTCCAAAGATACAAGACCAGCAATACAAAGCATATAAAAGCCTCCCATTAATTAAATTAATAACAGAGTATTAGAATGGAAGTGTAAGTTGGTTGATGTTTGTCTAAGAGGCCGGAGACCTCTTACCAAACTGTGTCTTGACACCATATATCTATATTCTATGACATTAGACATAAAACATCAACATATCTATACCACTTAGACCTACTGGGAGGGTTTTTTGTTAAGCAATCTAATTTATTACAGTCAAACTGGGAAAAGTCTTGATCTAAGATTACAACAACATAAATATAGAGTTAGAAGTAGACAAGATTCTAATGCTTTGTTTATTCATGTGAGAGATTTTAACTATTCAATTTATTTTCAAAAAGCTGAGAAAGTTATATTAATCACGCTCACTCTGAAAGTGTTTGTTCAGAATTTTTCCTCTCTTCTGCAACATTGCAAGCTCCTGATGATGCGTTGATTGCAAAACGAAAGACCTAGAGCTATCTTTCAACTCCCTCGTACTTGTTTTGCATTTATCTACATACATACAAACATAAGTAAAATGAACACAAATCATTTTCAAATTGTTGTACTTAATTTCAGTAAAATGTTCTGCTCATAAAACTTTCTGACAATAAAATGGTAGAACAATAAAACTTTCCTGACAATGAAGTATTCTGAACAATAAAATAGTCTGAAAATAAAATAATTTGACAAAACGTTAAAACAATAAAATATCCTGACAATAAAATGTCTTGACAAAATGTCCTGACAATAAAATGTCCTGACAATAAAATGTCCTGACAATAAAATGTCCTGACAATAAAATGTCCTGACAATAAAATGTCCTGACAATAAAATGTCCTGACAATAAAATGTCCTGACAATAAAATGTCCTGACAATAAAATGTCCTGACAATAAAATGTCCTGACAATAAAATGTTAAGACAATAAAATGTTAAGACAATAAAATGTTTAAAGACAATAAAATGTCCTGACAATAAAATGTCCGACAATAAAATGTCCTGACAATAAAATGTCCTGACAATAAAATGTCCTGACAATAAAATGTCCTGACAATAAAATGTCCTGACAATAAAATGTCCTGACAATAAAATGTCCTGACAATAAAATGTCCTGACAATAAAATGTCCTGACAATAAAATGTCCTGACAATAAAATGTCCTGACAATAAAATGTCCTGACAATAAAATGTCCTGACAATAAAATGTCCTGACAATAAAATGTCCTGACAATAAAATGTCCTGACAATAAAATGTCCTGACAATAAAATGTCCTGACAATAAAATGTCCTGACAATAAATGTCCTGACAATAAAATGTCCTGACAATAAAATGTCCTGACAATAAAATGTCCTGACAATAAAATGTCCTGACAATAAAATGTCCTGACAATAAAATGTCCTGACAATAAAATGTCCTGACCGTAAATTCAATTATCGTATATATCTGTCACTTTCTTTCTTTCTCTCAGGCTTCTAGCACGCGCGACCTCACATATTTATCGTTTTCCTGGACAACGTATGAGGCTCAGATATAAGAAGATAAGAAAAAAGGAACACTGCAGCAGGCCTACTGACCCATGCGAGGCAGGTCACTCCCCGGCTTAGACCCGACCACCTGGAGTTAACCCTCTCCAGGTAAACTTCAGGTAGTCAGGTCACTTCCACTTAAGGAATTAGTACGGCATCTGACCTAGTAGCACAAGCTAGTCAGGGCCAACTCACACCCACCAACACCCACTCATGTATTTATCTAACCTATTTTTAAAACTACACAACGTCTTAGCATCTATGACGGTACTCGGGAGTTTGTTCCACTCATCCACAACTCTATTACCAAACCAGTGCTTTCCTATATCCTTCCTGAATCTGAACTTTTCCAACTTGAAACCATTGCTGCGAGTCCTGTCTTGGCTGGATATTTTCAGCACGCTATTTACATCCAATTTATTTATTCCTGTTTTCCATTTATACACCTCAATCATATCCCCCCTAATTCTATGCATTTCTAGAGAGTGCAGATTCAGGGCCCTCTGTCTATCCTCATAGGGAAGATTTCTGATACATGGGATCAACTTTGTCATCCTCCTCTGTACGTTTTCCAGTGCATTTATATCCATTCTGTAATACGGTGACCAGAACTGTGCAACATAATCTAAATGAGGCCTAACCAAAGATATATAGAGTTGAAGAACAACCTGAGGACTCCTATTATTTATACTTCTTGATATGAAGCCAAGGATTCTGTTAGCTTTATTGCGAACACTTATGCACTGTTGTCTTGGTTTCAGATTATTGCTAACCGGAACTCCTAAATCCTTCTTGCAATCACAAGTATTAAGATCTACATTATTCAATTTATATGTGGCATGGTTATCGTCCTGCCCAACATTAAGGAACTTTGCATTTGTCAACATTAAACTGCATCTGCCACTTCTCCGACCATTGCATCAGTCTATTCAAATCATCCTGGAGTTCTCTATTGTCCTCATTAGAATGAATTGGACGGCCTATTTTGGTATCATCAGCAAATTTGCTTATGTTGCTATTTATTCCCTCATCTATGTCGTTTATGTAAATTGTAAACAACAGGGGGCCCAAAACTTACCCCTGTGGGACACCGCTTGAGACGTGCCCCCATTCTGATTTCTCCCTATATATGCAAACTCTCTGCCGCCTATTTGTCAGCCATGCCTCAACCCAGGAAAAAAAATCTCCTATTCCGTGTGCCTTAAGTTTCCTCAATAGCCTCTGACGTGGAACTCTATCGAAAGCCTTACTGAAGTCCATATACACAATATCATATTCATTACCATGATCTACCTCCTCAAACACCTTAGTGAAAAAAGTTAGTAAATTCGTAAGACAGGAACGCCCCTTAGTAAAACCGTGTTGAGATTCATTAATCAATTTATGCTTTTCAAGATGGCTGCGAATTGCCTCGGCAATTATTGATTCCATAAATTTACCAACTATGGAGGTAAGGCTTACTGGTCTATAGTTCGAAGCTAAGGACCTGTCACCTGCCTTGTAAATAAGTATTACATTTACCCTTTTCCACTTGTCTGGCACTATGCCAGTTTGTAGTGATATATTGAAAAGATGTGCCAAAGGTTTGCTAAGTTCCTCTTTACATTCCTTTAAAACTCTTGCAAACAGTTCATCAGGGTCTGTGGATTTGTTAGATTTTAATTTCTCTATTTGTCTGAGAACCATATCACTAGTTACCCCAATCTTCCTGTTCTACATAATTTATTATTTCTGGAATTCTGCTAGTATCTTCCTGAGTAAAAACTGAGAGGAAGTAAGTATTGAAAATTTCACACATATCCATATCACCGTCCGTGATCTGTCCTGAGTTACTCTTAAGTGGGCCTATCTTGTTCCTAATCTTACTTCTGTATACCTGAAAGAACCCTTTTGGGTTAGTCTTCGAATCCCTTGCGACCTTAGCCTCATAATCCCTTTTTACTTTTCTTATTTTTTTTTTATTTCTTTCTTTAATTGAAAATATTGATTTCTTATCTGTCCATTCCCTCTTTTGATACGCTTATATATGCCTCTCTTTTGACCAATGAGATTTTTTAATCTATTGTTCATCCATTTAGGATCATTTTTATTAGATCTAATTTCCCTACTCGGAACAAAAGTTGTCTGGGCAGCTATAACTACGCTCTGCAAAACGTCATATTGGCAACCAAAACCACCTACCTGAACCATAGTCAGGTCATCCCAATTTAGCCCACCTAGGTAATTTCTCAGCCCCATGAAGTCGGCTAAGCAAAAGTCTGGAACAGAGACTTGATTGCAGTTACCTGGGTAATTCCATGATATATTGAAACTAAGTGATTTGTGATCGCTTTCCCCAAGCTCTTCATTAACCTCAAGATTATTAATTAGTCATTCTACGCCTTTATTCCCCGCACTAGCGGCGTCCAGTTCCACCACTTACTAGGTTTTATTCCCCGCACTAGCGGCGTCCAGTTCCACCACCTACTAGGTTTTATTCCCTGCACTAGCGACGTCCAGTTCCTCCACTTACTAGGTTTTATTCCCTGCACTAGCGGCGTCCAGTTCCACCACTTACTAGGTTTTATTCCCTGCACTAGCGACGTCCAGTTCCTCCACCTACTAGGTTTTATTACGTGTGTTTCCAGCTATTTGTAAGTTGAGTAACAGCTCTGGATCCAGCTTGACAATTTTTAGTCAGCTGGTGTAGTATTTTATTATTAACATCTTTGGTGTTGACGTATCTACTTGTCACAAGACTTTTTCTTTCTCTAGTTGATTCAGTTTCTTAACTGCCATTACAATGAAGTTCGTTTATGTATCCCTGTGTCTTGTATGTATACCTTCATTCGTGGCCCTGTATCTGGTTTTCTCTTTTCCAAAATCAGTTCCTTTAGTCTATACTGGTATTTCATGTGTCTGCTCTGACTTCAAGTTGGAAGCTCACCTCTAATATTCTTTTAGCTTCTGTATGTGTTTGAAGAGGAAAAGGATCTATGCTGACGAGACTGGGCCATACATGTTACATTCTGAATGACTTCTGGTTCAGATTTCTGAGGATTGTGTGTGCTCTAGGTTCACCAGTAAAGGCACACTAGTGAAGACACACTAGTGAAGGTACACTAGTGAAGACACACTAGTGAAGGCACACTAGTGAAGACACACTAGTGAAGACACACTAGTGAAGGTTCACTAGTAAATTCACACTAGTGAAGACACACTAGTGAAGGTTCACTAGTAAAGGCACACTAGTGAAGACACACTAGTGAAGGTACACTAGTGAAGACTCACTAGTGAAGGCACACTAGTGAAGACACACTAGTAAAGGCACACTGGTGAAGACACACTGATGAAGGCACACTAATGAAGGCACACTGGTGAAGGCACACTGGGGAAGGCACACTGGTGAAGGCACACAAGTGAAGGTACACTAGTGAAGGCACACTAGTAAAGGCACACTAGTGAAGTCACACAAGTGAAGACACACTAGTGAAGGAACACTAGAGAAGGCACATTAGTGAAGGCACGCTAGTGAAGCCACACTAGAGAAGGCACACTAGTGAAGGCACACTAGTGAAGGCACGATAGTGAAGGCACACTAGTGAAGGCACACTAGTGAAGGCACACTAGTGAAGGTACACTAGTGAAGACTCACTAGTGAAGGCACACTAGTGAAGACACACTAGTGAAGGCACACTAGTGAAAGTATACTAGTGAAGGCAAACTAGTGAAAGTACACTAGTAATAATAATAATACTAATAATAATAATAATAATAATAATAATAATAATAATAATATCTTTATTTACTACAAGTACATGTACAAGGTATACAGTCCTAGCTGACATCAATGACATACAACTATATATAAAGCCCTTCGTAATGCTGAGCATTTCGAGCACATTAGGTCAGTTTTGTCCCAGGATGCGACCCACAACAGGCGACTAACACCCAGGTACCTATTTTAAACTGATAGGTGAACAGAGACATGGACAGTACATGTCTTATGGAAACACCTCCCTAAAGTTTTCCAGTCGTACCGGAGGAGATTCCAAGGCACATTAAAGAAGACAAACTAGTGAAGGTACACTAGTGAAGGCCCACTAGTGAAGGCACACTAGTGAAGACACACTAGTGAAGACACACTAGTGAAGGCACACTAGTGAAGACACACTAGTGAAGGCACACTAGTGAAGACACACTAGTGAAGACACACTAGTGAAGGCACACTAATGAAGGCACACTGGTGAAGGCACACAAGTGAAGGTACACTAGTGAAGGCACACAAGTGAAGGTACACTAGTGAAGGCACACTAGTAAAGGCACACTAGTGAAGTCACACAAGTGAAGGAACACTAGAGAAGGCACACTAGTGAAGGCACACTAGTGAAGCCACACTAGAGAAGGCACGCTAGTGAAGGCACGCTAGTGAAGGCACACTAGTGAAGCCACACTAGAGAAGGCACACTAGTGAAGGCACACTAGTGAAGGCACACTAGTGAAGGCACACTAGTGAAGGCACACTAGTGAAGGCACACTAGTGAAGGCACACTAGTGAAGGCACACTAGTGAAGGCACACTAGTGAAGGCACACTAGTGAAGGCACTGGGAGCACACTAGTGAAGGCACACTAGTGAAGGCACACTGAGTGAAGGCACACTAGTGAAGGCACACTAGTGAAGGCACACTAGTGAAGGCACACTAGTGAAGGCACCTGGTGAAGGCACACTAGTGAAGGCACATTGAGTGAAGGCACCTAGTGAAGCACACTAGTGAAGACACTAGTGAAGACACTAGTGAAGACACACTAGTGAAGACACACTAGTGAAACACACTAGTGAAACACACTAGTGAAGACACACTAGTGAAGACACACTAGTGAAGACACACTAGTGAAGAAAACTAGTGAAGACCCCTAGTGAAGACACACTAGTGAAGACACACTAGTGAAGACACCTAGTGAAGACACACTAGTGAAGACACACTAGTGAAGACACACTAGTGAAACCCAGGGCAACCCCTAAAAAACTGACAGTAAATAAAAAACAAACAACAAACATTGCAACAATAACCATAACTTTACATTAAGTATTAATAAAATAATGCATTATTTTCCCTCCATCTTATTTATAAATAAAAAAAAAATTTAAATTAAATTCAAAATATTCTGTACTGAAAATTTAACGGGATCTTGACTGTTTATCTAAACATACGACTGCTTAAATATATACAAAATCTATTTTATCAGATATCTCCTTCCCCCCTCTCCCCTCTCCCTCTCTCTCTCTCCCCTCTCTCTCTCTCTCTCTCTCTCTCTCTCTCTTCTCACTCATGAAGGGCTGAGCAATGTGTGTGAGACTTGCAAAGATGAGAGTCAATGTTGACCAGGCAGATTAACACATTTTGAATATAACTCTCGAAATGAATGCAAAATGTTTGCCAACAAACTGATCCTAGCAAAAATGAAAATATTATATAACAAAAGACCACAAAAGTGCAATGCCCACCTGCAGCTTGCTTTAGGATAATACTAGGTTTATAGTTAGAAACTTCGAGCACTCAACACTAGATACATCTTTACTCTATAGTTCCCCAAGGATCACATTTTGAATATTCTATCCTGTTTTTTCAATCCAAATTAATTAAATTCGATTACATTTCGAAGAAATCAAACTAGTACTATCACTAGAACTTAAATCATATGAAGAAAGACTCAAAGCCGGGAATATTTGATCACATTCAGGCCATTAGGAAAGTAAAAGAGTCCATACTTGAAACAGTAGAATGAAACTGTAAAAAAGATGTTTGACACTCTCCCTTGGAACTGGGGTGAAGACACTCTGTTTGAGTGCTGACAATCTCTCTTGGAACGAGTGCTGACACTCTCCCTGGAACTGAGTGCTGACACTCCACTGCTGAACTGAGTACTGACACTCTCCCTGGAACTGAGGCAGATACTCTGTAAGAGTGCTGACACTCCTCTGGAACTGAGTGCTGACACTCCCCTGGAACTAAGTGCCGACCTTTTCATTGGAACTGAGTGATGATACTCCCTGGAACTGATTGCTGACACTCCACTGGAACTGAGTGCTGACACTCTCCCTGTAACTGAGTACTGGCACTCTCCCTGGAACTGAGTGCTGACACTCCACTGGAACTGGGACTTTACACTCTCCCTGGAAGGTTTTCTGACACTCTCCCTGGAACTGAGTGCTGACACT
>WNWK01034368.1:0-20482 GCA_009830355.1 Cherax destructor | reverse complement strand
ATAGTGTTTGTACATAGTGTGTTAGAAACAGTAATACATGTAAACTTAAGCAGTTTATTGCTGTTTATTACACCATGTTGTTTTGAGGAATTCTGTGACAAATTAGAGTCCTAGAACAAATAATAACACAACCAGTGTCATACAAAACAATGCTGTGCTGTTTATAATTATAAACAAACAAAAGTAAATAAAACAAATAATGACACGAAAAGAAGAAACTGGGTGCTATGTGGCAAGACCAGCTGTTGCCATCAGGCATTCCACCTCCATTAAATTTGTATCTTCGTTATTCCATAAGTACTGGACCAGTTTCACTATGTTAAGTCTAATTACCTTAAGATGAATAAGATCTTTCATTTGGTAAGACTTTTTCCAAAAATCACTACAAAGAAGGGGCATTTAATTTCTGGGCCTTCGACAGATTTAGGGCTACTAGACTGTTCAGACAATTTTTTTCTGTTAAATCTAAAATCAATCAAATTAAGGTTTTACTGTACCAGTCTAAATCAACATCACAATAAGATTTACATTTTTTTTTATATCAAACTAAACCTGTGAGCTTCACAGATCTACTTTTTTTTTTTTAATAGCAGTAATCATCAAATATTTCCCCATAAGTGAATATTTAATTCTAAAACTGTCTAATCTTGACTGCAGATCCATTATAAATAAAAGTGATCTTGTAGCCTTGCACTCCAAAAACAACTCGCATTATAAAATCTAAATATCCACTGAAGGACTTGATTAAAGAAGGTTACAACACTGACTAATCTTACCTTATGTACATAAAACCTAAACCTCGGATGTAAGGAGAATCCCCATGGTTGAGCAGCCCGGTGACTTGTTTACGTGTCAAGCGAAGGGTGTAAAGCTTGTATAATATGCAGAAGGCAGTGGAGACAATTCCTCCTGCTCCAACACCTCGTACCTGCACAAGATAAGAGTTTGTGAAATTGATGCCAACATTTAAAGTATGTAAGCCATGCGTGCACTGTTACCGACAACTCAGAGTTACGGCTCTCCGACAAATTAAAAAAATATATATACAGTGGTACCTCGAGTTAGGATATTTTTTCGTTCGAGAATGCTGTTCAAGTGCCATTACCAAACGAATTTATCCCCATAAGGAATAATGTAAAATCGACTAGTCCTTTTACACCCCCAAAAATATACTTACAAAAGCATTTAAAAAATAAACTTACATAAAAGGGCGATTTTGGGGACCATCGTAACTCGAGGTACCACTGTATATTGTATGCCGTATGAGAACCAGCCACTCAGTACACTAGCTTTTAAAGTCTCCAAGAGTACGCATTTATACAAATTTGTACTTGATTATGTACCCCATAGTAGAAGTGCAGCAGCACTTGGAAGAGGAAAATGGAAGTACAAAAGAAGTTCACAGTAAAGGGGTTAGCTGGTGTGTTCACATTCTCGGTGTCATACATACATATTCCATAATAATAAACATGACACAAGCAGGGTTCCCTGCAGCAGTGCAATTTATCAAAAGTCACTGGCTGTCATCAGTTATCTGATACTTGTCACAACAAAAAAAAGTGACCACGACCATTACAGAAATGTTATGTGCTACAGTCATACCTCGGTTAATGATATTAATCCGTCAGAGAGGGCTTATCTGTAACCGAATCAATCGTTATCCGAATCAGTTTTCCCCATAAGAAATAATGGAAATAAAATTTATCCGTTCCAGACTTCCAAAAGTAGTAAAATAAAATATTTTTTAGAACTTTTTGACATTAAATAATACACAATTTAATGAACATTAAAGAAATACATGTAAATATAGTACAATAACATGTCACTTACATTTATTGAAGAGTTGTTGATGTGTGGAGGACGGGAGGAGGGGAAAGGATGGAGTATACTATGCTAGTGTTTGGAACGGGAATCCCCTTCCATTAACACTGCAGGTGGCAAGTTCTTTTCTGGGGTTACTGGCCTTTTTCTTTTAATGCCACTAGGACCAGGTTGAGAGTCACTGGACCCCTCTCTAACCAAAAATCTGTCCAGGGAGCTCTGTGTCTGGCGATTCTTTAACACATCCCTGAAATGACACACCACTGTGTCATTGTACAGGTTACCAGCACGGCCTGCAACAGCATGGTTAGGGTGATAATCATCCATAAAGCCTTGCACATCAGTCCATTTGGCACAGATCTCCCTAATCCTTGAAGAAGGCACCTTCTTCCATCTCTGTTCCACCTCCTCCTCCTCTGAACCATTGTCCTGACCTGTGGCCTCTTGTTGCAGTTGCTGTTGAAGCTCTTGCAGATCTTCAGTGGTTAGCTCTTCCTTGTGCTCCTCCACCAACTGTTCCACATCGTCACCACTCACCTCCAACCCCATGGACTTGCCCAGTTCCACAATTTCTTCCACAACAGGCTCAGGCTCAGGGTTCTGAGGCTCAGCCCCAAAACCTTCAAAATCCCTCTCTTGGACACAGTCTGGCTACAATTTTCTCCAGGCAGAGTTCAAAGTCCTGGTAGTCACTCCCTCCCAAGCCTTACCTATAAGGTGTACACAATGCAGGATATGGAAATGGTTTTTCCAAAAGTCTCTTAGGGTTATATTCATGCCTGTGGTCACATCAAAGCACTTTTGAAACATTGCTTTGGTGTAGAGTGTTTTAAAGTTGGAAATGACCTGCTGATACATGGGCTGGAGGAGAGGAGTGGTATTAGGGGGCAAGAACTTCACTTTGATGAATTTAAAGTCCTCCACAATTTTCTCTACCAAGTTTGGAGGATGACAAGGAGCATTGTCCATTATCATGAGGCACTTAAGTGGCAAATTATTTTCCTGGAGATATTTCTTCACACTGGGGCCAAACACGCCATTGAACCACTAAGAAAATGTCCTTTGTGACCCATGCCTTTTTGTTAAGACTTCCACATCACACACAAGTTAGACTTGGTGATACCGCATCTGCCAAACACTCGGGGATTTTCAAAAAGATACACAAGTAAAGGCTTCACTTTGCAATCACCACTGGCAGTAGCACAAAGCATAGGCTTATGTCCTGGTTGTGCCTTTTCCTCCTGAGTAATGAAGGTCCTGTTGGGCATTTTCTTCCAAAACAGGCCTGTTTCATCAATTAAACATTTGTTGGGGGAGGAATTGTTCAGCCATGTACCCCTGGAATTCAGGCACATATTTTTCAGCCGCACTTTTGTCACAACTGGCTGCCTCACCATGCCTCACAACACTATGTATGCCACTTCGATTCTTAAATTTTTGAAACCAGCCTCTGCTGGCTTTAAATTCGCTCACTTCAGCACTCGTTGCAGGCATTTTCTTAACGAGATCATCATGCAACTGCCTTGCTTTTTCACATATTATTGCCTGCGAAACAGTATCTGCTGCTAACTGTTTGTCGTTGATCCACACCAACAACAAATTTTCCACATCTTCCAGCACTTGCAATCTCTGTTTTGTGATCACATATGCACCTTTCGCAACAACAGCTTCCTTGATTTTACGTGCATTTCCCTTGGCCACAATGGTAGCGATGGTAGAATAGGCTTTACTATACAGCCTGGCCAGCTCAGTGATACGCACTCCACTTTCATATTTTTCTATTATTTCCTTCTTCAGTTCTACTGTATTTCTGAGCCTCTTTACCACAGGCTTAGCACTAAGAGCTTTCCTTGGACCCATGGTAGCTTATTTAGCAGTTGCAAGCACTAAAAACAGTGGAATAATGACAATATACTGGTATGAATGCGTGGGTGGAGTGGGTGGTGATCGCTCTCGCTTGTAAACAATAGCACACTGACGCTCCCTGGAGTGCCCGCACAGCTGGGCACCACGCGGACGCGTCCAGGACGAATATCGTAAACCGAAGCAATCATTGTAAATAGAGTCAATATTTTGACGTAAAAATGTATCGCTAACCAAATTTATCGCTATCCGACGCCATCGTTAACCGAGGTATGACTGTATTTGCTAAACACACACTGTTTTTCAGTAAGTCAGTCAAGTCAGTGTGTCGTTCAGTCAAGTCAGTGTGTCGTTCAGTCAAGTCAGTGTGTCGTTCAGTCACGTCAGTGTGTCGTTCAGTCACGTCAGTGTGTCGTTCAGTCAAGTCAGTGTGTCGTTCAGTCAAGTCAGTGTGTCGTTCAGTCAAGTCAGTGTGTCGTTCAGTCAAGTCAGTAAGTGACTCAGTCAAGTCAGTAAGTGATTCAGTCAAGTCAGTAAGTGACTCAGTCAAGTCAGTAAGTGATTCAGTCAAGTCAGTAAGTGATTCAGTCAAGTCAGTAAGTGATTCAGTCAAGTCAGTGTGTCGTTCAGTCAAGTCAGTAAGTGATATAGTCAAGTCAGTAAGTGATTCAGTCAAGTCAGTAAGTGATTCAGTCAAGTCAGTAAGTCATTCAGTCAGGCAGACAGATAGACATGATAAAGACACCCAAATTAATAAAAACTGACATACAGTATATGGAGAGGTATGGGAGAGTGTGGGGGGATGGGGGCTATACAGAGAGAGGGAGGGGTGGTGTCACTTTTGAATTGTCAGTAATGGGTCATTCCTCGATTAGATACGAAATCGTTTACCATATGGGTCTTAGGCCCCTATCTCTGTCGTTAAGTGAGGAGAGGCTGTATTACGATTTCCGAATCCATTTTCCCCATAAGAAATAATGGAAATTCAATTAATCCGTTTCAGACACCCAAAAGTATTAAAATAAAATATTTTTGTACATTAAAAATACATTTAATTACACAGAAAACAATGAGACATGAAGAATAAAACAATAATAACATGACACTTACCTTTATTGAAGAGTTGTTGATGTGTGGAAAACAGGAGGAGGGGAGAGGATGTAAGAGTTGCTATTGTTTGGAAGGGGAATCCCCATCCATAAAGACTTCAGGTACCAAGTCCTTTTCTGGGGTTACTTCCCTTCTTTGTTTTTTAATGCCACTAGGATCAGCTCGAGTCACTGGACCCCTGCCACTCAAAAAAAAGTGTTCCAGAGTTGTTTCTGGCGTATGTTTGGAATTGTGCCGGCTACAGGGGTTTGTGTTTGGGGACGGACAAGATAGTCCTTCAATATGACACTAATATCAACTCTACGGCTTATTTATGTCACAATTAATCTAATATGACATAATAAACAATATTAATAACATAGAAACGTAACATATACAGTGGTACCTCGGTTAACGATATTTTTTCATTCCAGAATGCTGTTCAAGTGCCATTACCAAACGAATTTATCCCCATTAGGAATAATGTAAAATAGACTAGTCCTTTTAGACCCCCCAAAAATACACTTACAAAGGCATTTAAAAAAATAAACTTACATAAAAGGATGAGTTTGGGGACCATTGTTAACCGAGGTACCACACTGTACTCTAGAATGAATAAAATATGTCATTACGAATGTGAGGACAGGTGTTGTGATGTTTGTTGTTGGGTGTATAAGGGCCACTGAAAGATAAGCCTTACACAGTGGTGGTGAATGGCAGCAGCAGAGACGGCGGTGTTGTCAGTCGCCCTATATACCTCAAACAACAATGGAGGAGTTAAGTTTCGTGTCGTCATTTTTCTATCGATTAATGGCTTAACTTACTTGCTACACTGTTAATGCTACACTTTATCGCTGGCTGGCACTATAGCCTTTATCAACTCCTGCTGCTTTAGTATCGTAACATATCGTAGAATCACTGAATCACTTAAGAAGACACATTCTCCCCTCTCAGCCCTTTACCAAAGGGCTAGCACTAAGAGCTTCCTTTGGGCCCATGGTGGCTTATTTAGCAGTTGCAAGAACTAAAAACAATACAGTCAACCCTTGGTTTTCGTTTGTCTGTTTTCGCCAATTTTGGTTTCCGTTCACTTTTTTCGTGGAAAAAATGTCTCAGTTTTCGTTGATGGTACGGAACCAGTCCACCAGTGCCCCGCACATACAAAGGTCGTAGACCACCACCCACGCACCTCCCACGCACATTGTCATGCAGTCTAGCATTGTTTATGCTTGAGCGAACATCACCCCAGGAGTTCATACAAAACATTTATTAACAATTCATTGTTTTTGGCCCTTGATTATTGTGTGTGACTACTAAATAAGCTACCATGGGCCCAAAGAAAGCTCCTAGTGCCAGTCCTTTGGTAAAGAAAGTGAGAAACACGATGGAGTTTAAGAGTGTAGCAGGCATGCAGGGAGTGTAGCATGCATGCAGGGAGTGTAGCATGCATGCAGGGAGTGTAGCATGCATGCAGGGAGTGTAGTATGCATGCAGGGAGTGTAGCATGTATGCAGGGAGTGTAGCATGTATGCAGGGAGTGTAGCATGTATGCAGGGAGTGTAGCAGGTATGTAGGGAGTGTAGCAGGTATGCAGGGAGTGTAGCAGGTATGCAGGGAGTGTAGCAGGCAGGGAGGGAGTGTAGCAGGCAGGGAGGGAGTGTAGCAGGCAGGGAGGGAGTGTAGCAGGCAGGGAGTGTAGCAGGCACGGAGTGTAGCAGGCAGGGAGGGAGTGTAGCAGGCAGGGAGGGAGAGTAGCACGCAGGGAGGGAGTGTAACAGGCAGGCATGCAGGGAAGTGACCCCGGATAAGGACTTGGTACCTAAATTCCTTATGGAGGGGATTCCCCTTCCAAACAATAGCCTCTCTTCCCTCTCCCCTCCTCCCTCTCTTCCATCCAGCAACATCAGTCTTCAATAAAGGTAAGTGCCACATTGAGTTCATTCATTTGTGCATGTAAATCTATCTTTAAGGCCCCCAAAAAAAAAATTCCAAACTTCTGGGTTTCTGGAACGGATTATTTGAATTTCCATTATTTCTTATTTGGAAAATGGTTTTGGTTTTCGTCAATTTTGGTTTTAGTTGATCCCTCTGGAACATATTAAACACGAAAACCAAGGAATGACTGTAATAGAATAATGACGAAATTTATCGTATGAACACATGGGGTGACCATCACTCGCTGGTAAACAATAGCACACTGACTCTGAATGGTGTGTCGGGCCGCTCGAGCCAGGCGTACGCGTCTGGGACCACTGATGATTACCAAGCGGAATTACGACCACTGAACCAATATTTTTACGAAAAAGTTACGATTACCGAATATTACGAACTCCGATGACTACGAAAACCAGGGTACCACTGTAAATCATAGATAACTGTCAGCAGCATCACATTGTTTCATAACTAATTTCCTCATTCACTGATCTCTTAATCTTTCAGTGAAAATCATAGAACAGATTTTATCCTCATATTCACTAACATGAGTTGGAGAGATACTGATTCTACAGTGGAGAGAAAATACAAGTTAGGTCTCTGGTTCAATTTCCCCCTTCTCATGATAAACCATCAATGATTGACATTTTTGTTCAAGATAACCATTCCATTTTCTTAAACATAAAAGACAAATCTTACCTGTTTTCCAGTAAGAGCACCTGGCAATGTTTAGTAGATTCTAATGATTCACTTAACAAATCTTCTTTCCTATCTCCATAACACAATACAGTAGAACCCCCGTATCTACTGATTTGGTATCTGCGATTTCAGTTATCCACGGTTTACTGTGGCCCAAAAATACCTCTTAATTTTGCATAATAATGTAAAGTAAATTAAAGTAAATGTTTATTTCGTTGTAAAGATTACAATGTGTAATTACAATTTTGGTTTACTAAGTACAAAGAAAGCCACTATCATGCTGAGGCACAGAGAAAGAGGGATATAAGAACACTTTTCTTCACAGAAGCATGATAAGAAAAGTAGTGAGAGTACATGCCACTGTGCATAGGCTTGCGGTACACGGAAAAAGCAAAACCTGTGTCCGAGCGGTGGACATGAACATCAAGGAAAGGAAGCAAGGAATTAGATTCCCATTCAGCTTTAAACTTAATGGAAGGAGCAAGATTGTTAAGGGCATCAAGATATGGTTGGAAGAGACTAGAGTCATTAGGCCAAAGAGCAAAGATGTCATCTACATAGCAGAGCCAGAGCGAAGGGCGCACATCAATAGTAAGTAGAAGAATGGTCTCGAAGTGTTCCATGTAAAGATTAGCAAGAAGAGGAGATAGAGAGCCCATAGCGACACCGAAGGTTTGAGAATATTTACCTTGGAAGGAAAAGGAATTTGAGTCCACACGAAGGCGGATACCTGGAGTTTACCTGGAGAGAAATTCGGGGGTCAACGCCCCCGTGGCCTGGTCTGTGACCAGGCCTCATGGTGGATCAGAGCCTGATCAACCAGGCTGTTACTGCTGGCCACACGCAGTCCGACGTACGAGCCACAGCCCAGCTGGTCAGGTACTGACTTTAGGTGCCTGTCCAGTGCCTGCTTGAAGACACCCAGGGGTCTATTGGTAATCCCCCTTATGTACGCTGGGAAGCAGTTGAACAGATTGGGCCCCAGACACTTATTGTGTTGTCTCTCAACGTGCTAGTGGCACCCCTGCTTTTCATTGGGGGGATGTTGCATCGTCTGCCGAGTCTTTTGCTTTCGTAGGGAGTGACTCTCGTGTGCAAGTTTGGTACTAATTCCTCTAGGATTTTCCAAGTGTATACATGTATAATAATGTATCTCTCCCGCCTGCATTCTAGGGAGTACAGGTTTAGGAACTTCAAGCGTTCCCAGTAATTGAGGTGGTTTATCGCACTTATGCGTGCAGTGAAGGTTCTCTGCACATTTTCTAGTTCAGCAATTTCACCTGCCTTGAAAGGTGCAGTTAGTGTGCAGCAATATTCCAGCCTAGATAGAACAAGCGACCTGAAAAGTGTCATCATGGGCTTGGCATCCCTGGTTTTGAAGGTTTTCATTATCCATCCTGTCATTTTTCTAGCAGATGCGATTGCTACAGTGTTATGGTCCTTGAAGGTGAGATCCTCTGACATGATCACTCCCAGGTCTTTGACATTAGTTTTTCGCTCTATTGTGTGGTTGGAATTTGTTTTATACTCCGATGAAATTTTAATTTCCTCAAGTTTTCCATATCAGAGTAATTGAAATTTCTCATCATTGAGCTTCATATTGTTTTCTGCAGCCCACTTAAAGATTTGGTTGATGTCTGTTTGGAGTCTTGCAGTGTCTTCAATGGTGGACACTGTCATGCAGATTCGGGTGTCATCTGCAAAAGGAAGACACGGCACTGTGGTTTATATCCCTGTCTATGTCCGATATAAGGATGAGGAACAAGATGGGAGCGAGTACTGTGTCTTGTGGAACAGAGCTTTTCACCGTAGCCGCCTCAGACTTTACTCTGTTGACTACTACTCTTTGTGTTCTATTTGTTAGGAAATTATAGATCCATCTGCCAACTTTTCCTGTTATTCCTTCATCATGCATTTTGTGTGCTATTACACCATGGTCACACTTGTCAAAGGCTTTTGCAAAGTCTGTGTATATAACATCTGCATTCTGTTTGTCTTCTAGAGCATCCAGGACCTTGTCGTAGTGGTCGAGTACTTGGGACAGACAGGAGCGACTTGCTCTAAACCCAAGCTGCCCTGGAATATCTGGGAAAACAGATGGGACATGCAACTTTGACCACCCCAGAAAATGCCGTGCCCATTTGACAACAGGAAAATGCAACCTCCCTTTCTGTAAGCTTTTCCACCCTGAAATGTGCCACTCATCAGTTCAGGAAAGACAGTGCTATAACCTATATTGCCAGGCACACCACCCAAAGGGTACAAGACAACACAGAACATCCAGAATATGGGAAAACCTTGGTAGCCAAAGCCACTCCGGAGAGGTTTTTTAGTGCCAGGAAGGAAAAAAAGCTGGCAGGAAATGACAGAAATCGTACACCAACTGCAATCATTTCTGGAGTGGAATCACAGTCAATGGTCTCCACTCCAGAACAACAGATATTAGTGCCAGGAAAAAAAGACCCCCCCCCCTTACCACCAATTCAACGACATTCATCTTTGCAAATATACAGGGTCTAAAGCCAGCGACGAACAACAAAATACCTTACATCCATGAACTGCTTACAGAGTCAAATGCAATGTTTGCGGCTTTAACAGAGACCCACATAAAGGATCACTTGGACAATAAAATATGGATCCCGGGCTACAACCTATACAGATGTGAGAGTGAACAGGCAAAAGGGAAGGGGGTTGGCCTGTATATCACAGTCACTTATATGCTCAGAACTACTAAATGCCTCAAATGATGTATGTAGTTGAAGTTTTAGCAGTAAAGATCGAGAATCAAAACCTGGTCATCGTGGCTGTATACAAGCCTCCAGATGTAACGTCCCAACAGGCAGCTCAGATGAAAACTCGCACACACACGAGCTTTTAAATCTCTCCACCAAATTCACCTTAAACCAGCAAATAATAGAGCCTACAAGATTGGAGAATACGCTGTACCTCATCTTCACTAACAATGATGATCTGATACGAAATGTCATCATATCAAAAACAATATACTCAGATCACAATATAATAGAGGTCCAGACATGTATGCGGCGGGCCCCAGACCGACAAAATGTGATCAGTCGCGATGGAGCCTTCACCAAATTCAACTTCAATAACAAAAACATAAGGTGGGACCAAGTAAACCAAGTCGTAAATGATATAAGTAGACCGTCATTTAGTACGAGTTTATTTGGCATGATTTGGGTATAGCATGATTGAAGATTTGCGGCACAATTTTATGTAACACGTCGTAAAATTAATTTAACACGCTTCGGATGGTGGGGTGGTGTCGTGGGGTGGTGTCGGGGGGTGGCTGGGGATGGTCGGGTGGTGTCGGGGGGTGCCTGGGGATGGTCGGGTGGTGTCGGGGGGTGGCTGGGGATGGTGGGGTGGTGTCGGGGGATGGCGGGTGGTCTCCCCTGCTGATCCACAAGGCGGCCACTTGAGGAAAAGGGAATTTGTTTTTCCTTCCCGCAAACTGTAAGTAAGTAAGTTTATTCAGGTATACACAGATACAGTTACATAGATCATACATAGCAGCATATGTGTAGAGAACCTAGGATAACCCAAAAAAAGTCAGACAGAATGGAAATAAGTCACTCTATGTAACTGTATTTGTGTATACCTTACTTACAGTTTGCGGGAAGGAAAAACAAATTCCCTTTTCCTCAAGCGGCCGCCTTGTTGTGGATCAGCGGGAGACCACCCGCCGTCCCCAGCCACCCCACGACACCACCCCACCATTCATAGTTCATACACGTCCAGTCCTCTCCTACAAGCTAGCTGTGTTTGTGAAGAATAGAGAGAGTGAATTATGTTTTGATCTTTTAATTACTATATCTTGTATCTGCCAAGCAATCATGACACCCAGTAGGCATACCTGTGTTGCTCAAAGTGGCAAGAAAAGGTATAAGCATTTATGTCTTAGAATTAACGAAGAAAACAAAGATACAGTATTAGACAAGAGATAACCTGTGGCCGTAATGAAGTGTGTTACTTTGTACACATAAAAAGAGGTAAACATAAGTTTGTGTGACTGACTGAATGATTGACTGAATGACTGACTGACTTACTGAATGACTGACTTGACTGACTGACTTGACTGACTCACTGACTGACTTTACTGACTCACTGACTGACTTTACTGACTCACTGACTGACTTGACTGATTTGCTGAATGATTTGACTGACTTACTGACTGACTTTACTGACTTGAGACTGACTTACTGAATGACTTGACTGACTTACTGAATGACTTGACTGACTTACTGAATGACTTGACTGACTTACTGAAGGACTTGACTGACTTACTGAAGGACTTGACTGACTTTACTTAATAACTTGACTGACTGACTTAATGACTTAAAGTTAGACACTCAGTACAACCATCGACTTCAGTTCCAGAACCTCTACCATCCACCTCAGCCCAGTTGGGCCACAGCATAACTCTCCACTCTCTTCACAATCATCCACAAACACCAGCACCCACAATTTAAGGTAAATACTATTATTTCTGTTACATTCGTAGTCTTAAGCAGTAAAAACAACATAATACATCACGATAATGAACTACAATTACATATTCACTTTTATTTTTGTAAGATCTGTTGGTCTAAAAAAAAGTAGTTTGGCTTTTTGAGGGCTCCTAGGAACGTAACCCTATTTTTCCCATAAGTTCTTCAGTTCAATCTAACACGATTTTACCTAACATGGCGTTTTTCAGGAACGTAACTACCGTGTTAAATGATGGTCTACTGTAAACTGGGAAGATAGCCTAAGCATCTCAGATCCTAACCTATGTCTAGAACAAATTAACTCTGTGGCACTTGAGGTTTGTTCAAAACAAATTCCCTTAAGGAAAAGGAGGAGAAGATGTAAACTAGAATGAGAAAGGCGTTCCCTATACAGGCGAAGGCAAAGAATAACAGAGCGGCTACAAGAAGCCAATATATCTGAAATACGTAGGGAGACACTGGTCAGAGAAATAGCAAACATCGAACTAAAATTAAAGGAATCTTACAGGAATCAAGAAACGCGGGAAGAACTAAAGTCCATAAATGAAACTGAAAGAAACCCAAAGTATTTCTTTTCTTATGCCAAATCAAAGTCGAGAACAACATCCAGTATTGGGCCCCTACTTAAACGGGATGGGTCCTACACAGATGACAGCAAGGAAATGAGTATGACTCAGTTTTTAGCGAGCCGCTAAGATCAAGAAAGTCAACAGTAGGTATAGGGAGATGAAGTAACCCTTCATGGGCTTCCAGGCGTCGTAAGAATCAGCTTCGATTTCTTCGTGGCTGTCTTGCTGAACAAGTTTTACCCCTTCCTTCTCCCATTTCCTGAAACCCAATGCACTGGGCACTCCCTTTCCTGATCATGCCCGTCTCCTACTTCAACAGTTCATTCTTTCTACTAAGTCTCAGGTTGAAGATGCCTGCTTTACTCTAAGTCAGCATCAACATGCTCTTTTTGCTGCTCTTCCACAAGATCTCTAACTTTCTCACTACCACTGCTTTTGACATTACTCTCCTAAATTCACAAATTAATTCTTCTAAACTACAGAATAAACTTTTTGGATCCCTCTACACCCTCTTCACAATCATCGACAAACACCAGCAACCACAATATAAGGTAAGAAATATTATTTCTGTTGTATTTGGAGCCTTAAACGACAGAAAAACATAACAACAATGAACAACAATTGCATTATCATTTTTATTTTTGTAAGATTTGGAGACCTAAAAAGAAGTCGTTTGGCTTTTATTGGGGGACCTAGGAACGTAACCCTATTTTTCCAATAAGTTCTTCAGTTCCTTTAACATGGATTCGTCCAACATCGCATTTTAAGGAACGTAACTACCGTGTTAATTGACAGTTTACTGAATAAACAAATGTGACTTCATAACCAAACACAATATCCTTAACCCATGTTAGTTTGACTTCAGGCCGGGACAGAGTACTGATGATGTAATAATATAAATGTTCAGCTCAATCTACTCCTCTCTTGATAATAATGAGTATCCAATGGGCCTCTTTACTGACCTAAGAAAAGGCCTTCGAAACAGCAGACCACAACATTCTACTGCTCAAATTATCACTGTGTGACTATTTACTCAAGAGTGACCATTACACAGATCTATGTTACTGATGCCAGGGTCCCTCACGCAGATCGATGTTACTGATGCTAGGGTCCCTCACGCAGATCGATGTTACTGATGCCAGGGTCTCTCGTGCAGATTGATGTTACTGATGCCAGGGTCCCTCATGCAGATCTATGTTTTGAGCACAGCTCCCTCAGATAAGCTGTGAGTGGTAAATTTTGGCTTAGATATGAGAGAATGGGTCTGTGTGGCGAGTGCAACAGTATAAAAAAAATCCTGCTCCCACGTGGTGCATGATGGTTTGAAATAGTGAATTTGAGGTGTTTTTTAGGATGGTTTTTATGTTTTTATTGGTTGTTTCTTGGTATCACTTGATATAATGGGAGATATACTACTGAAATAGGGATAATTTTGGTTGGATTCTGAATTGGAAGTACAGTGGTACCCCAGATATCGTCCGGTGTGAATATCATACAATTCGGATTTCAACCACTTTTTATCCCGGGTTTCGTACCTCCGCTCGGAATTCATCCGTATCAGACATGTCAGCCTGCCCGGGATGCAGTCGCTCACACATACATGACTCAGTCTACCTCTGTTACTCGTTCGGTGAGAAATACTCCTTGCATTCATCCGAAACATTTCGTAGTTATGCATTGTTTTTTGTGCTTGTTTACTGAGTGCGACTGCAAAATAAGCCACCATGGGGCCAAAGAAAGTTCCTAGTGCCAGCCCTTTGGTAAAGGTGAGAAACACAATAGAATTCAAGAAAGAGCTTGTAGCAAAATACGAAAGTGGCGTACGCCTATTGTGGAATGCATTGTGTCTTTGGGGAAGTCCATGGGGTTGGATGTGAATGCCCAGGATGTGGAAGAGTTGGTGGAGGACCACAGGGAAGAACTAACTACTGAAGAGCTGCAAGACCTTCAACTGGAACAGCAACAGATCACAGCTGAGGAAATTGCTTCATAGGAGGATGAAGAGAGAGGGGAGAATGTGCCTTCTTCAGTGATTAAGGACATTTGTGCAAAGTGGAGTGAGGTGCAAAGTTTCGTGGAGAATTATCACACTAACCAAATTGTTGCAACCCATGTCTGCAACATGTTCAATGACAATGCCTTGTCCCATTTTAGGCAAATCTTAACCCTTTCAGGGTCCAAGCCGTAGATCTACGCATTGTTCACAGGGTCCAAGAATTTTCAAAAAAAAATTTAGTTTTTCTTATGAAATGGTAGAGAATCTTTTTCTTAAGGTAATAAAACAAAAAGTACGAAATTTTGTGATAAACTGACGAAATTACACTATCGCGAATATGACTGTCTCAGCGATATTTACATATCAGTGATTTTGCCCACTTTGACTCCCATTTTAGGCCAATTACATTATTCCAGTTGACCAAATTCTTAGCTATTTCGTTAGTATTACTTCTGTTTTATCGATTGAGTACAAGAAACTGCCCAGTCAACTATTTCAAGTAGCCAATAAAGTGATCAGAAATTGGTAATTTTGCTAATTTCACACAAAGTTCAAAATATTCAAATTTCAAAGCAGCATTCAGAATAAACAATGCAGGCATTCCTGGCACTAAAATAACATTTCCTCTGTTTATTAGTTATGTTTCCAGGCTTTACAGATGAATTCCATTTTGATTTTTGATTTACATAAAGAATTTTTATTCACGCCAAAAAATAGATGAATTACTCTTATGCAAAATTGTAATAATTGTATAAACACTATCAGTGCATTTGTAAACGTATATTAGACCCACCAGTTGACGTGTATTGGACGCATGATGTGATTTGTTTACTCTTGAAAATCAGCAAAAATCAAACATTTCCGCTATTTTGAGTTCAATTAGAAGCTATTTTCAGTACTAAAACCAATCAAAATCATCTCTATTTCTGTAATATATCTTCCATTCTTTCAAATGAGACCAAGAAACCACAAATACAACCATAAAAACCACATGAAAATACACCACAAAGTTGCTGTTTTAATCGAAAAACACAATTGCATTTTTTTTCTCTCATTATGCACTGCGTGCTTCAGGATTTACTTTACAGGGTGCACACTTACCACATAGATGCATTCTCTCATATATAGGCCAAAATTTACCGATCACAGCTTATCTGAGTGAGCTGAGCTCATGGCGTAGATCTACGGTTTGGACCCTGTGGACAATGTGTAGATCTACAGCTTGGACCCTGAAAGGGTTAAAGAGATGCCAGAAACAGAGCTCTCTGGACAGATTTTTTGTGTGACAGGGGTCCAGTGACTCTTAAGCTGGTCCTAGTGCCAATAAAAGACAAAGAAGGGAAGTAACCCCAGATAGGGCTTTGATACCTGAAGTCCTTATGGAGGGGGATTTCCCTTCCAAACAATAACCTCTCCTCCTTCTCCCCTCCTCACCTTCTTCCATATGCCAACAAGAGTCTTCAATAAAGTTATGTAATAGTGATTTAAATGTTCATTTATCCATTAAAATTAGTCATATTTATTTCTCACTGTTTTCTGTATGTAAAACTATAGTTAATCTCTACAAATTGTATTTTTTGTTAATACTTTTAGGGCTGTCTGGAAAGGATTAATTGGATTTACATTACAGTCTCTTCTCACTTAACGATGGAGATAGGGGCCTAAGACCTTGTCGGTAAACGATTTAGTCGCTAATCGAGGAATCACCCTTTACTGACACTTCAAAAGTGTCACCACCCAAAATTAAAACATTCAGTTTTATGTTTGCTGTGAAATTCCTTTCAATCTGTGTACAGTGGACCCCCGAGTTTCGTAAACCCTGGAAATCGTACATTTATGTAAGTATAATATTGTAAGTGCTTGTGGAAAAGTATTTTTGGGGGTCTGAAAAAGACTAACCTACGTGACATTTTTCCTTAAGGGAGTAAATTTGTTTGGTAATGGCACTTGAGCAGACTTCAGGAGTGAAGTTTTTACGAAACTCGGGGGTCCACTGTATTATTAACAGTAATACAACATGAAATAGGTCAATTACTTACTTCCGAGATATTCCAGGAAACACCTGCATAGCTGATTACTTGGGATTTTTTTTTTAAATCGCACTTTTTTTCAGTCTTTGCATAGGGTAAGAGTGATCTCCTATAGTTACCCTTCACACGCGTAACGTTTTCTCGGTCACTTTTTTTTTTTCATCCTCTGCCCTCCACCCTTCAATACCTCTCTACATAATGTCAGTTTTTATCATGTATCTACATTATTTATGTTATACCTAATATTATTCTGGAATAAATATGCTGCTTCTCCCTTTGTAATGATGCCAAATGCTGAATTAAATACGTATGCAGTGGTCCCTCGGTTTTCGCCGAAAATTCATTCCAGAATGCTGCTCAAGTGCCATTACCGAACGAATTTACTTCCTTAAGAAATAATGTCACATAGGATATCAGATTGGAGGGAGAGAGTATGGAGGAGGTGAATGTATTCAGATATTTGGGAGTGGACATGTCAGCAGATGGGTCTATGAAGGATGAGGTGAATCATAGAATTGATGAGGGAAAAAGGGCGAGTGGAGCACTTCGGAGTCTGTGGAGACAAAGAACTTTGTCCATGGAAGTAAAGAGGGGAATGTATGAGAGTATAGTTATACCAACGCTCTTATATGGGTGTGAAGCATGGGTGATGAATGTTGCAACGAGGAGAAGGCTGGAGGCAGTGGAGATGTCGTGTCTGAGGTCAATGTGTGGTGTGAATATAATGCAGAGAATTCGGAGTTTGGAAATTAGGAGGAGGTGCGGGATTACCAAAACGATTGTCCAGAGAGCTGAGGAGGGGTTGTTGAGGTGGTTTGGACATGTAGAGAGAATGGAACGATACAGAGTGACTTCGAGAGTGTATAAATCTGTAGTGGAGGGAAGGCGGGGTAGGGGTCGGCCTAGGAAAGGTTGGAGGAAGGGGTAAAGGAAGTTTTGTGTGCGAGGGGCTTGGACTTCCAGCAAGCATGTGTGAGCGTATTTGATAGGAGTGAATGGAGGCATATAGTTTTTAATACTTGACGTGCTGTTGGAGTGTGAGCAAAGTAACATTTATGAAGGGATTCAGGGAAACCGGCGGGCCGGACTTGAGTTCTGGAGATGGGAAGTACAGTGCCGGCACTCTGAAGGAGGGGTGTTAATGTTGCAGTTTTATAACTGTAGTGTAAAGCAGCCCTCTGGCAAGACAGTGATGGAGTGAATGATGATGAAAGTTTTTCTTTTTCGGGCAACCCTGCCTTGGTGGGAATCGGCCGATGTGTTAATAAAAAAAAAAAAAAAGGTTAGTCTATTTCGGACCCCCAAAAATACACTTGCAACAGCACTTACGAAAATACACTTACATAAATGTTCGAGTTTGGAGATGCACGAAAACCGAGAGACCACTGTACATATTAGAAAAAAAATAAAAATGAAACTCCAACTTGATAACTTTATTTTAATTTGCATAACTCTTATACAGTGGTACCTCGAGTTACGATGGTCCCCAAAATCGCCCTTTTATGTAAGTTTATTTTTTTAAATGCTTTTGTAAGTATATTTTTGGGGGTGTAAAAGGACTAGTCTATTTTACATTATTCCTTATGGGGATAAATTCGTTTGGTAATGGCACTTGAACAGCATTCTCGAACGAAAAAATATCGTAACTCGTGGTACCACTGTATATGTATTAAAGAAAACAATAAAAAAGTAAAATACACATACAACGAGTTAAACTTACAGAAAAATACATTAAATTCACCATCTAACATCGTTACGAAGTGGGAGGAGCTAAATGAGAGAGGGAGGCGAGCAGTAGCATTCAGTGTCTGGTGAGTCGTCATGGGTGTTGGATGTTAGCCGTGGCGCTAATAAAATGTTGTGTAATTACGCTAATATTAGTAATAAAGGTTATCTATTACATTTACAGTGGACCCTCGGTTAACGAATACCCCGGAAATCGTGCAATTATGTAAGTATAATTTTGTAAGTTCTTGTGGAAGTGTATTTTTGGGGGTCTGAAATAGACTAACCAACGTGAAATTTTTCCTTAAGGGAGTAAATTCGTTCGGTAATGGCACTTGAGCAGACTTCAGGAGTGAAGTTTTTACGAAACTCGGGGGTCCACTGTATTCCAAATTTATATCAGAAACACGATAAATACCCTAGAACTGTAATAATGACGCTGAAATGAATAATATATGCCATATTGGGGTAGAGGTGGAGGCTGCCACTCTGGGATTAGATACATTGTTTACATCAGGGGAAACATGCCTAGATCACTTGTCATAAGAAAAAATGCAAAAATAACTATTATTATTATTAATAATAATAATTTACAATAATAAATAATTTATAATAATAATATTGATGATAATAATAATAACAATCGCTCTGGAGTGCTTAATGTCAGCTACCAAACCTATACGAAATACGTATGACATTTACAGCACCCAAGAGTGATTATTAATTAAAATAATATTTTATTATTATTATTATTATTATTACCATCAACATACCTTGTTCACTGAGTACAGTCTCTCCTCACTTAACCCTTTGGGGGTCGGTGCCATACTAGTATGTTTTACGAGCAGGGGTTGGTGCCGTACTAGTACGCCCAAATTCTAGCGCCCTCAAATTAAGCAGGAAACGTCTGGTAGGCCTACATATGAAAGAATGGGTCTGTGTGGTCAGTGTGCGCAGTATAAAAAAAATCCTGCAGCACACACACTGCATAATGAGAAAAAAAAAACTACCGTTTTTTTCTATTAAAACAGCGAATTTGCAGTCTATTTTCGTATGGTATTTATTGATGTATTCTCGTTTTCTTGGTCTCATTTGATAGAATGGAAGATATATTACAGAAATAGAGATGATTTTGATTGGTTTGACAATGACAAGTACCTTGAAATTGAGCTCAAAGTAGCGAAAATGTTCAATTTTTGACGATGTTCAAGAGTAAACAAATCACACAATGCGTCCAATACACATCAACTGGCGAGTCTAATATTCATGCACAAGTGCTCTGATATTATTTATACCATTTTTACAATGATGCAGTTGTATACATAACAGTAAATCTTCTATTTTTTGAGAGAATAAAAATTCAAAATGAAAAGCAAAAATAATGTAAGAGGGGCCTGGAGACGTGACTAATGAACAGAGAAGATGTTATTTTAGTGCCAGGAATGTCTGCCTTGTTTATTCTGGACCCTATTTTGAAATTGGCATCGTGAGAGTGTAGGCAATGGGGTCGAAAATGTATGGGGTAGATTTAAAAATGTAGTGTTAGAGTGTTCAGCAGAAGTTTGTGGTTACAGGCGAGTGGGTGCGGGAGGGAAGAGGAGCGATTGGTGGAATGATGATGTAAAGAGAGTAGTAAGGGAGAAAAAGTTAGCATATGAGAGGTTTTTACAAAGTAGAAGTGATGCAAGGAGGGAAGAGTATATGGAGAGAAAAAGAGAGGTTAAAAGAGTGGTGAAGCAATGTAAAAAGAGAGCAGATGAGAGTGGGTGAGATGTTATCAGCAAATTTTGTTGAAAATAAGAAAAAGTTTTGGAATGAGATTAATAAGTTGAGGAAGCCTAGAGAACAAATGGATTTGACAGTTAAAAATAGGAGAGGAGAGTTATTAAATGGAGAGTTAGAGGTATCGGGAAGATGGAGAGAATATTTTGAGGATTTGTTAAATGTTGATGAAGACAGGGAAGCTGTGATTTTGTGTGTAGGGCAAGGAGGAATAACATCTTGTAGGAGTGTGGAAGAGCCAGTTGTGGGTGTAGGGAAGTTCGGGAGGCAGTAGGTAGAATGAAAGGGGTAAGGCAGCTGGGATTGATGGGATAAAGATAGAAATGTTAAAAGCAGGTGGGGATATAATTTTGGAGTGGTTGGTGCTATTATTTAATAAATGTATGGAAGAGGGTAAGGTACCTAGGATTGGCAGAGAGCGTGTATTGTTCCTTTGTATAAAGGCAAAGGGGACAAAAGAGAGTGCAA
>WNWK01034367.1:0-20482 GCA_009830355.1 Cherax destructor | reverse complement strand
CATCCTCACTCATTCCACTGGGCCTTTTATGGGACTCACCCAATACCTCCATATTCCCATCATCATTCCCCCTATACACCTCCACAGTCTTAGACACCATAGGATAACCCTCCCCCTGACTCTGTGCACATTGATTCACCACATCCTCCAGAAAATTATTCACCTCACACACAACAAATCCTCGGTTCCAGGCTATCCAAGATCCTACACAGATCAACCAAAGAGAGGTCCTGGGAATCATCCTTCACCCCCGATGTCCCATACACTGGCTCCATCCGAGTCTGCTCCACCTGTGTCTCCTGCGTCACAGGTGACAAGGTTGTCACCACCTCTTAAACAGCCTCGGATGCCTCTCTCCACTTAACTGAGACGTCCACAGTTGCCTCCATCCACTCCTCATGACTCGCTTCCTCACCTCCTGCCGCATTCCCAGCACCAAAAGCACGTCCATGATGTTGCGAGTCTCTCATGCTGTCACAAGACGCCGCTACGTGACCTGTACCTCCACACAGTCTACACGTCCTGAGTTACCCAGTATACGTAATGTACACTTGGGTACGGAACATCTCCAGCATCACATATGAGGGAATCTGTCTCCTTAGTGACATTTTAATGGAGAATGAGCCTTCCGGCATACCAGCGTAGATACCCTGGGCCCACCAACCCACCGTTATGGCCTGGATGACTCCATATTGCTGAAATACCTCCTTTACATCCACCTCACACGCCTCAAAGGGGACATTTCGAACTTTCATCAGTGAATAGTGGGTCGAAATATCTCTCAGCCGAACCTCCAAGCCGGAATTGATGACTAACCTCTTCTCTTGATAGTTGTCCACTAGCTTTTCAAAAGCACTGCCGGTGTTTAACTTTACAAATATCCTTGCTGCTCCATTCAACAATACTCCATGCATGTCCACAGTAGAGATACCATACGTGTCTCATAGAATCAGGGGTAGAAGAACATCAGCATTGCTAGGGTATACAGCCCCTTGGAGCAGCTCTATACAAACAGTATTGACTCTCCTCCTGTAGTTCTCTGCCATCTTGTAGAAAATAAAGTTGCTCTGTTTCGCCACCAGAGCTCCAGTACAGCACACCCTACCACCACGAAGGCTGGGCAGCGAATGCTTCTTGTACATTATAATAATGTTCACTGTCAGTTTTGTGGTAACTCTTCCTCTTGGCTAGTAATTAAAAATACGTTTCTTTTTCTGATTAAGTGTAACAATTTTTTTTGTGGCAAAAACTGTGCTCTTTATATATTTTTAGTAATTTGGAACTTTTCCAAAAAATACTCTAGTTGCATTACCAGTTACATTACATATTAGTACTCTGTCTTTATTACATAAGAGGTTTCTCAGAAAGCAAAATATTAGTTATAATAAAAAAAAATTAAATGCAAAAATGTAAATAATTATAATTAGTATTATAATAATCGTAGACCAACCCTGAAAACACTGGCACACTGTATGTGCTACAAAGGATAATATATTTCATGGGCTTTTTCTCTTAGTTTCTTTGGGTCCTTACAGAATTAAACCGTAGCTTAATTAATAACACACCATGGCTTCATCACATATCTTCTGATGTCTCTATATATTGGTTTGAATGTCCTGTTAAAAAAGTTCCCTAGGTTCCTGTGTCTCCCAAATTTTCTCTAAAGATCTAGTTCAAATACCGTTCACTTAAATTTTGAACATGTTTTTTTAACATGTACATCTTCGTGTGTATCTTACACTTGCAGGATACCAGCAAGTCATCCGGTGTTTGCTTTGGACACTCCATTTTTTTTTAATTTGAATTACGTTAGGTTATTAAACTTCATATTTTTCTATTTATTATAATAAACTTATATTTTCCTCACATTTTATATTCTCCTTGATTATTAATAGAACTTGTAAACTCTTTCTATTTTCATAAAGAAAGGAACTTAGGATATCACCATACAACAGTTGAATTTCTAGTAAAGTCATGCTATATTTTGTCTCGGGACACTATGGCAGTTGCATAACGATCAAGAAGACTCGGGCAAACAATTCTCTATTAACGAAATACCAACCTCCTTAATTCAAGCTATTTTCTATGACAGTCCCAGAGGCTCTTTTCACACTGGGAAAACTGGCTTAAGTTAGAGATCAATAAATTGTTTTCAATCAAACCACAATTCAGCTTCTAGCGGTCTCCCTCGCATTGCTGTCGGGCTTGGGAAACTGCTCACACATCTTCAAATTGGCCACACCTGACTTACACATGGATACCTTATGGAAAGTTGCTCAGTACCTCTCTGCAGGTGACTTAACGATGCAAAATATTCTAATAAAATCCATTTTTCGTCGCTCAACCTTGGTGTCGAGCGGACGTGCGACTAGCCTGCCTCTACCGGCGCCTTGTGACATTGTTGTTTTCACACCATGGCGCAGTTGGGTCGTCGCGAGTTAACACTGTGTGTATTCAGATGATTCTGGGCTGTGTTGGGCCAGAATGCTTCTGTTCTACTGACTGCCATTATACGCGACGTCTACGGTTGGAGAATGACGATTTGTGTGGTGTGGCTATAAATGGTGCATATAGAATCTTCGTTAAGCTTCGCACTGCCGATGTGTATGAGAGGATTGTCGCCAGGTTTCAGGAAGTACCTGTGGATGTGAATTCGGCAGTAACGGTGTGTCTTCACGACGTATCCAGGTACTACGTTTGGGTCAAGGTTCGTAATTGCCCATTTGAGCGACTGAGGCTGATTTGAGAACAGTTTTGAGAGATATGGAACTGTTCATATGGCGACGGTGGGCAGGTGGTCGGAGGATGTTTCAAGGTCTGCTGGAGGGAACGTTTACGTTAAAAATGACGTTACGCCATCCATCCCTTCCTACGTACTGTTGGAGGACTTCAGGACTCAAGTCATGGTTACCTATGCGGGGCAACGTCGTACCTGCAGGTTGTGTGGGCCTATGACCATATGGCTGTGCAGTGTGGTAAAGGACGGGCCCAAGGATGTTGGACATCAACGAGAGTCTTGGTGCGTCGTACGGAGGAGCGTGGGTCACACAACCCTATGTCGGGTGCAAGTTGGAGTGCTGAGGTGGACAGGTCAGAATTTTTGGAGGATGGCTGTGCGACCTTACCAGGGGTACCGGAATCATCTGTCCAGGAGCCTGGAGCCGTGGGAGGAGTATCAGCGGCTGATGAGAGGGTAGCAGAGGAGGTGTTTGCTACGGTGTTGCAGGACCTTTTGTGCACCCCAGGTCAGGTGTGTGTGGACGAACCTGCAGCTGACTTGGAGTCAGCGGGGGACAGGGATGCTGAGGTGGTTGGCCTCCCTGTGGCTAGTGCCTCGGCCGCAGGACGGCTGCTTCACATGGAGGCGGAGGTGCACTTCGATGGCCTCCAGGAGGTGGGTATGGAGGAAGAAAGTGCGTCATGGAAGAGAGCGGCCCAGTCTGATACAGACGACGTGCTCACTGGCGCAACGTCCGGGTAAGAAGATGTGGGCTGATGTAGCGAGGGGTGATGTTGGAGGTCCCAAGGGACAGAGACTCATGAAAGGTGGTTCCCGAGACTCTGGGAGTGACCGTGGTGGAACTCGAGGGAAAGGGGATCGGCAAGTGCCAGTGCCTAAGGGAAAACCCTCTGTCGGTTTCAAGTGCTTTACCGTGAATATTAATGGTTTGTGTGATAAGATGAAGCGTGAATGGTTTCGTGAGTATTTGGTGAGGTATGGTATAGACGTGGTTTTTGTACAGGAACATAACCACAAGTATGGTTGTCAGTTACTGATTGAAGGATACACTGTTTACGCTGCACACTCCTTGAGATTGAAAGGGGGTGTGGCTATATTAATAAGGGAGACTATCCCGTTTGTTGTCCATCACAGTGAGGAGGGGGGGGAGGGGCGGGTAATACGGGTGGATGGATCATGAGGGAGGGATCGGGTGTCCTTTGTGTGTATTTATGGTCCGGCGGAGGCGGATGGTAGGGTAAAGAATGATTTTGTGAGGGATGTGTTAGTTTATCACCTACGATCGCTATCTGCGATTGCAGTGGTGGGTGGTGATTGGAACTGTGTGACACGTCGTAGGGACATGGAACCAAGGGGGGCGGGGTATTGTTCGGTTTTGCTGGGGGATCTGTTACATGGTGTGGGGTTGGTGGATGTGGGGGTGCTGCATGGGACGTGGAGCGCATGTTTGTGAGGAGAGGTTATGCTGCTCGGCTGGACCGGTTATATGTGACTATGAGAGCGAAGGTGAGGAGGGTGCGTGTGTTGGATGTGGTTTTTTCAGACCACAGGGGGTTTTGGTGGACTTGGGGTGGGAGGGATTGCCTCGCAGGTACGGGAGTTATTGGAAATTAAATGTCCGGTTGCTTCAAGAGGGGATGGGGAGGGATACGTTTGGGGGTTTGTGGGACAGGTTGTGGTCCAAGGTGCATGTGGATGGGGATTTGTTACTCTGGTGGGACAATGTGGCTAAGGGCAAGATAAGGGACTTCTATGTTAGACGGGGGAGGGAGGATAATCAGTTTGCGTATGGACTTATTAGGTATTTGGAGGGACAGTTAAGAGATTGTTATGGGAGAGGATGTGGGAGTGCAGGTTACCCTGTTGTGGAAATAGAGGGGTTGAAAGATAATATTCGGGTTTTGCAAAATGAAAGGTTTGATGCTGCAAGGGTGGCGGGTGGGTTAGAGGAGGTGGTATGGGGTGACAAACCGTTGGCATGTGTCCTGCGAGGGCAGGCATGTAGGCGTAGAGCGACAGAAATTGTAAGGTTGTGTGTGCATGAGGAATTGGGGGGTATAGGGAGGGGCAAGAGTTGGTTACAACAGAGGGCATGGGGCGGTATGTGGATGGGTGGTATGGGTCGTATATGAAGAGTGGAGGGGTGCAGGAGGAGTCTTTAAGGGATATGGGTGGTTGGGTGCAATGTGGACTTGAGAGGGGGGATAGGGAGGGGTTGAGTGGTGATATAGTGGAGGATGAAGTATGGACGGCCTTGATAGGTATGAGCAGGGGTAAGGTGCCAGGGATAGACGGATTACCGAGTGATTTTTATATACAGCATTGGGGGTTTTAAAGGGGTTTTAGTGCAGTTGTTAAATGTCATGAAGAAGGGGGTGTCTTGGGGATTCACAGTCTATGGCTATTGTGGTTATGGTGCCAAAGGGTACTAGTCAGACGACGGTGAGGGACTATAGGACTATTTCACTTATGTGCGCGGACTATAAGTTATTTGCGAAAATATTAGGCAATCGATTGAAAAGGGTCTTAGATAAGGTTATTGTTGGGAGTCAATATGGGGTGCCGGGAAGGTCTATGTACGTGGGGCATGGGGTTATTCGGGGGTTTATTGAGAGTAGGCAGAAGGAGGGAGGGGGAGTGTTAGCACTGGATTGGAGGGCAGCGTATGATAGTGTGGAACGTGAAGCGTTGTGGAGCATTATGAGGTGGCAGGGGTTTGGTAAGGAGATGGTGAGTTGGGCACGTACTTTGTACTGGGGAGCAAGTATGTGTGTGCAGGTGAATGGGAGGGTGGGGCAGCGTGTTAGGATGGGAAGGGGTTTACGTCAGGGTTGTTAACTATCTCAATTGTTGTTCGCATGCCTGCAGGACCCATTTTATAGGGCTGTAGAAGCGTCTGTTCGGGGGCAGGGAATTGGGGATCTGGGTGTTGGGAATCCTGGTATAGTGGGCTATGTGGATGACACGACGATTCTTGTGGAGAGGGGGGGGATTAGAGCGTGTGGGCAGGGTCATTGAGATTTTTGGGAAAGCGACGGGTATGACTGTAAATGAGGATAAGTCGAAATTCATGAGATTTGGGGACTGGGAGGGGATGGTGGGCGGGAGTTCTTGTGGAAGGTGGTGTTTAGTGGATCGGGTGAAGATTTGTGGTGTGGTGTATATGAGGGATGTGAGGGAGGCGAGGGTGGTTAATTCGGAGGGTGTAGTACAGAGGGTGTTGGGTAGATTAGATGGTTTGAGGCCCTCACATCTCACGCTGCACCAACGGGTAATAGTGGTTAACGTGTTGCTATATAGTAAAATATGGCAAGTGGCGGCAATGTACCCATTGGTGCAGGGGGACGTTCAGAAGTTGTTGCGTAGGGTTTCTCGTTTTATTTGGGGATCGGGTTGTGATTGGTGACGAAGGGGGGTGGTTACGCTCCTGTTACGCCATTAAGGGCTAGGGTTGATTCCCTTGGAATGCAGATTGAAGAGTGTTTATGTGAAGCGGGGTTACCTGAGGGTGGTTGGGGATGGGGGAGGGATAGGCCTTCTGCATGAGGATATAAGGAGGTGGTGGGGAGGGAGGGATTTAAGGGAATGTGAGGACATGTTACGGGTCCTACTTATTGTTAGGGATCCTTCACATATGAGGGTCAGGACTCTTGAGAAGGCGGTGCGGTCTCGGGAGGTGGCAGGGTGGAAGGGTGTACCCTCTGTATGCTTGGAAGGATATTTGGGGGAGGTTAAGGAGATTGCGGCTTCGTCCATGTGTGCGGGAGGTATTTTTCCGGTTTCTTCATGGGATTTTACCGTCGGGGGTGGTTTTACGTAACAGAGGTCTTAGGGTAGATGGGATGTGTCAAGCTTGTGATGAGGATGACACTGCGTTTCATAGTGTATATTTTTGTGAGCGTTTGAGTGTCGTGAGGAATGGTTGGGGCGTGTGATTTGCTTAGTGGGGGGTGGATTGTCGGTGTTGAGGGCACTTAGTTTGGATGTGAGAGGAGTGGGGTTGGAGGTTCAGAGGGCAGTGGCGTATGTAATGGCGGATTTTGTTTTCATATCATGGGCTATGAGGGATAAAGGGGTTAGTGAACGATGGATGGCACTGGCGGCAGTGTTTTATAGAACGAAGTGCCGAAATAGGGACCTCTATGGGGGAAGGTGGATGAGGGATTTTCCTGTGGGTTACAGGGATTTCACCATGGGGGTCTTGTGGTCCTTGTGAGTGTCTGGGGTATCCGACGGGCTGGTCTCCCGTGGGGGGGGGGGCATTGTGAGGCATTGACTGTGGTTGTTGGAGATCGTGTGTTTGTGCGTGAGGGATCGAGGTTAGTTAGCTTAGGGGGTATCACTGTATTGTTGTATGTGTTTGTATGCACGTAGTGTGTGGAAGGGCATTTATATTGTCCTGTTGGGGTTTTGATGTGTGGTTTAGTATTGATGTATCACTTGTAACTTTTGTGATATGGCCGAGCTGGTCTCGAGACCGGGGTTCTCATAATGTATATAGTGTGAAAGGGTGTGCTCTCAGTGGTGTAGGTTTGTGTAGAGCGCATTGTATATCTGCTCTTTAGTTAGTGTGTGGTTGTGTTGAGTTGTTGTATTGATATTGACTGTAAAATGTATGTCTTGTACCCAGTATTTGGGATGATGGTTTTGACTTACGTTATCGCTTTATTGTATATTTTCTCTTGTATTTAAGAGTTTTGTATATGTTATACTTGTGTTTTCAATAAAATATAAAAAAAAAAAAAAAAAAATTCTGTTCTTTATCAGAGGGTACACAGTATTTACTTTCAACATCTTCAACTCCCTGATGAATTTACAATGACCGACCTCACCGTGAGTCCTACCATGTACGGTGACTTTCCCAGACTACGTTTTAACAGATTATAATCTATTGCACCAATTATGATGCAAATTTTCCACCTTCAGTTACCTTAATATTAAAACAAATGCCTCCTATACACAAATAACCCGCACATAGAAGAGAGGAGCTTACGACGACGTTTCGGTCCGACTTGGACCATTTACAAAGTCACACTTTATTACCCATACGGGTTTAGCTCTTGGTAGTTGTGCTTGGTGTATATAGCTGTGGTGACCTTATCAGAGTTCACATTATAAAATAGTGTTATGTTAATAACCTCGTAGGTGATGAAGGTGATGATGATAGGATTTGAACAAGGGGATCAGGCAAATATGTACTGCAATTATAGTTAGTGTCGGCCAAAAAAAAAAAAAACGCCTCAGAGCAGTTAATTTCCATGATTTGTCAGTTGTGGTACACTAAAGATTTGGCTAGCAGCTTATCTACGAGAGACACTCAGTCAAGATAAAGCAGTGGTGGACGGGAGAATAAGTGATGACAAATACATCAGACGTACAAATTACTGCAAGATCAGTGGGCATCCTAGAGGAAAGTGTGGATTAAGTAATAAAATTCTAGGGTAGGTAATCTCTTGTCTCAGTACCCTTGCCCTGAAGATTTAATATCATTGATTGCTCATAGTGCTTAATATTCCTGCTCTTTGTTATTCGTGGATGAAGGAATAGAAGGCATTCACAGTTGATACAAGGAAAAGGAGATCAGGTTAGATTCCTTACATCAAAGGCTCCTCACCAAATTCAGGGAACTTTCACAAAGGAGTGCTCAAAGTGGTCGGCCAGTACGTAAGTCAAATCTTTAACGTAAATAGAAAAGGAAATAAGCACAGCGAATTTTTATTTATTCCTGAGCATCAATACAAGAGAATCAAGAATTTGGTATCTTTTATTGAGCAGCCTTTTTAAGATTCTTCTTTATGATATTATGTGTTGCCATGGTTATAGTTCTTGGGTTATGGTATCATAATTATTGTATCATGATTTAAATATCAACTCTTAATTCTAATTAACGAGCGCAGGTAAATATTAAATGTCCATAGCACATATAATATTTGGAAGATTTTTCAGGAAAAAAAAATATTTATAATTATAATGTATTACATATTATTATGGGGAGGGCATAAAAAAAAATTGCGGTGTACGAAAATAATTGAAAAATAGGGAAAATCAGTTTTGTTGACAGAAAAATAGTTTAAGAATCTGTCAACATTTCTGTGAAAATCCCATTTTAATACAACGTTTCTAAAGCAAATTATAGCTATTTGAAACATATTATCTTACGACGCGCAAGGAAAAAAAGTTCGTGACCGCACGACATGAATTTCTTGTTTTGTTTTTTAATTTTCTCTCTACATATATTTATTTCCAATGCACTAAATTTACCACTCAACATCATGTACAGTGTTGGAGGGGCTTATTGCAGAGGTGGGAGGAGTCAAGAGGCAGCTAAGGACGATAATTGACTCACGAAATCGTAATTACACGATCGCAAACAAACCTACCACGGATGGGGTTCGAACCCGCAGTCAGAGACTCTCAAAACTAGATGGCCCAGTGGCTTACGCGACGGTATGGAGTTTTGAGACTCTGACCGGGGGTTCGAACCCCACCCGTGGTATGGTTTGAAGGACGATAATTGCATGATCAGCAGTTTGGGACTCCCAACAAATAATAATAATTTTTATTTAGACATGATACAAAGATGTACTACATAGTTCAAGGTATAAATGGAGTGTACATGCCAAAAGCCCGTAATATGCTGAGCATTGTGGGCATTCTTAAAATTAATTAATTAACAGTAGACTACATGGTAAGAAATTATGGTTGATAACTTACAAAATAAGTATAATTGTGTATTTGAGTTGTGAAATTTGAATATAGGTTGAACATAATTTATTAATTGCAGCAATGCAATTAATTAAATCAGATCAAACAAATTAAAACAATTAGTTGTATTGCAATTACAATTTATAATTTATATGTTCATTAGATGAGTAACAAAGAGTACAAAAGTGGATTATTTTATTTGTTAATGCTTTAGAAACAGAGTTAGCTCAGTATGCATTATTTATAACAGGTTTTTATATTTAAGTAATTAATCAACATTGTTGATAATGTTAAATATTGTGCACTTAGGTTTGGGTGAGAAGGTGGTGTTTTAGCATCGTTTTGAATTGAGGTACAGACAGGGTTTCTTTGGCAATCAAAGGTAATGAATTCCAAATTTTTGGGCCTTTAATGTGCATTGAATTTTTGCATAGTTTTAGATGGACACGGGGAACATCGAGGAGTGATCTGTGTCTTGTGTTATGGTCATGTGTCCTGTTAAGGTTGGTAATTAGAGGTTTGAGTGGTGGGTTAATATTTGAGTTTAGTGTTCTATGTATGTAATAGGCACAGTAAAAAGTATGGATGTCTTGTATGGTGAGTAAGTTTAGATTTTTGAATATTGGTGGAGTATGTTGTCTGGAGTGTGAATTTGTTATCATTCTGACTGCAGCCTTTTGTTGTGTTATTAATGGTCTGAGATGAGTTATTGTTGTTGAGCCCCATGCGCATATTCCATAGGTGAGGTAGGGGTAAATGAGTGAGTGAGTGATATAGGGTAAGGAGAGCTGGTTGTAGAACATAGTACCATATCTTGGATAGTATTCCCACGGTCTTGGAGACTTTTTTGGAAATTTGTTGTATATGTCTCTGAAATTGAGGCCATTGTCAAGATAGATTCCTAAGAATTTTCCCTCTGTGAGTTTTGTGATAGGGGACCCGTTTATCATTATGTTAAGTGGTACATTTGTAGCTCTGTTTCCAAACTGAATGAAATAGGTTTTATCAATATTGAGAGTAAGTTTGTTAGTCATCATCAAGGTAGATATTTTCTGCAATTCAGCATTTACAGTGTTGGCTAGTATGTCTGGGCTTGGGTGAGAGAAAACGTATGTAGTGTCATCTGCAAATAGTATGGGTTTGAGTAGTTGAGATGCATTTGGTAGGTCGTTTGTGTAAATGAGAAAGAGAAGTGGGCCAAGAACACTTCCCTGTGGGACACCAACTTTGCGTGGTAGAACTAGCTCCATTTGTGTACACATATTGGCTTCTGTTGCTAAGGTATGATTTTAGGTAATTGAGGGAGTGCTCTCAAAATCTTTACGTAAATCAATGAAGATTCCCACTGGGATGTTTTTATACTGTCGTTATTATTACTAATACACTTTATCTGCTTATAACATTTATTCAATAATGATATTAGACATAAGATATATAAGATAAAAGCATAATAAAGACTGCCAAAATAATAATAAGAGTCATATTATACCGGAGACCTCTATCTAGCAATGTTCCTGCTTATAAATACACAGTTTTCTCTATTGCTTCGCTGGCGTACTCAAAGAAAACGATATTTTAAACAATAAGAAATCAATTATAGTGTGTAGAAAAAGCCCAAAACAGCGAGGTTTTCGTGAATCTTTTGACGTAAATGAGGCGTTCGCGCTTTTCTGCGATTATCTCGAAAGTAGGATTTTGGTCTATTGCTTGCCATCCCTCCATTATTAATGATTATATTGAAATGATTTTCACAGGGAACATAAAGGGGGCGCAAGCATTGTGTGCGCGCTGAGGAAAAAAAAATCGAAAAAATACGAAAATAGAGTTTTTCTTACCAAAAAATAGCTGATCTTTCTTGCCACACCCTCGTATAATTCTCATCATTATACGATGTTTCTACAAGGAATTATAGTAATTTGTAACAGTTATGGTGTCGGCGTCTGTCATGACATGTGCGCTGACTCGGCAAAAAAAAAAAAAATCCGTTTTTTTTTCTATCAATTTCTTATATTTTTATCTCTAATATAATACAAATTCACCATTTGATATCATTTAAGAGTGGGCGGGGCTAATATGGCCTGAGAATTAATCAAGAGCCTTCTCTGACCTTCTCAGATAAGAAGTGCTGACAGGCCATAAATTACGTTGTGGCGGCCAACACACACCAGCCAACAAATTGTTCTTTTCTTACGCTAATATCAATAATAATGTTTATTTACTTACTGCAATTGATCTATTATGACATAAGGCAACATATTAATAGCATAGAAACATGAAAAACACACCAGAATAAATATCATGTGGCATAATATGACAGTCTATGGCCAGGGAGTGGAAGAGTCGCCACCGACCATAAGGGTTATTTTTCTATTCTCTCATAGCTATTATGAGAGAAAACGGATTTAGTGATGATAAACTGTAGTAGACACTCGTAAATGATGAAAAAAGTGGAAAAAAAAACTTTTTATGGGATTTTTTTTTTTCCGAGTAGTCGGGCTGCCGCGCGCTTCGGCCATTATCTCGGAAGTAAGTTATTTACCTATTTAGCAAAACTGAGTCATTATTAATGAAAGAATTGACATTATTTTCACAACAAACATAGACGAATTGATTGCTTTACAAGATAGCATGTACCTTTTTAAAGTATCCCAAATATTTTCAGATTTGTGTTGGGATAAAAGTCCGATATTTTGCTAAATGTCAAGAAACCTACAAACTGTATTTTTTTTAGAATGAAGATAAGCTTTATTACAGAATTAGTACATGCTACACGATGGACGTAGAAGTGTTCTATCAACAGAAAATGTAAACACCACTCTCCCAACTACCACTTCGGATTAAATCCCTCCTAAGTTGAATTTTTAGGAATTTTCAGTAAATCTTACGTGGTTCATTTGCTTTTTGGCCGATTTTATTGAAACTTCGTCACATGATAGTCGATATAAGCTTCTAATAGTACACCAAACATCAGCGCAATCGGTAAACAAATAAAAAAAAGTATAGTCAGATCGTCAGACGCCCCCTAAAACAGGAGGAGGTGTTGATTCACCGGGAAATCTCCCGGCCCGGGTCTTTACCAGATGGCGACCCGGCTCCGGCTCCCTGGCGAGGGAGTAGCAGAGACCGAAGTCTCCCATGGGAGGGGGTACCCCTCAGCGGTGGGACAAACTGGTTCCAGGCCTAGCCATTTTCGCCCACAAGCACGTAGGTAGATAGTTGCTAGGCCCCTCTGGTCTGCCACCTTCCCCGCCCCAAGGAGGCTGACGGGAAGGGCAGGCTTGCGAGCCTCAGATGGTAGCAAGCTCCAGCCTTGGCACCTACCCTGCCCTAGAAGGGCTGGGCATGGTGATCGACCCCCTAAAACAAAGTGTATTTCATTATCGTGTGTAACAAAATTTGGAATATTTCAAATATTGTTTATTTTGTGAGGGGAAGGGGGTAAAATGGCAGATATTTTGGTGTCAAAAGCGTACCAAATGTATTTTTTTTCGGCATGAAGGCAAGCTATCATACATTCATTCATTTCATATATTATTCGGGTTAGATGTATTCTACGAGTGGGAAGTGTCCGCAGCGCCGCTACTACCGCCAGGCTGGAAGTACCAGCTGCTATATGTAAAAATCGGTAATTATTTTTTTTCTCAGTTGTTTGTTGGCCGATCTTGTTTAAACTCTGTCACATCATTCTAAATACATGCTTCTAAACATATGCCAAAAATAAAAAAAGAATCGGACGACAAATAATGGAGATAAAAAGTCTTTATATCCTCCTCCCTTAATAATATTATAATTATATAATATTTTTCTTCTTCGAGAACCTTGTGCAACATTCGAGTATCTTTATCATGTAAACGTTTCGCCAAACAAAGAAAGATACCTAAACGTTGCACTAGGTTCTTAACATGTACGTTTTCTAAAACACTTATTCAGAAAAGTAGTTCTAGTAATACTAGTAGTAATAATAGAAGTAGTATCAACAGCAGTAGTAGTAGTAGTGTTAATATCAGTAATAGTAGTAATGAAGATTATTAGTATTTTTATTAATAGTAATAGCATAAGCTGCAGTAGTACTAGTAGAAGTAATAGAAGCAATTGTAGTGGAAACAGTAATGGTAATAGTAGTTACAGAAATAGCACCAGTAGTAGTAGTAAGGGTAGTAGTAGTAATAGTGGCAGCAGTAATAGTAGTAGTAATAGCAGTAATAGCATTGGCAATAGTAGTGGTACTACTACTAATAATAGGAGTAGTAGCGAGATTATTAGTATTAGTCTTTTTGTTAATTTTGTTTTTAATCTGTTGTCATGGTTGTAGTTGTAATAGGTGTGATTGTTGTAGATTACTTAATTGTTGTGGTTTTGTTGCGATTATGGCTGTTGTGCTTGTGATGATTGTGGTAACTGATGTGTGGATGTTTGTGTTGTGGTTGTTGTTGTTGTAGTCTGTTGCTTGTTTGTGTTCCCCTTTGATGCCTTGACACGATCGTTGACAAGTTACACTAGGCACAACTAACCCTGGCCCCTCAATGTGGAAAACCAGATCACTTTAACCCCTCAAGAAAGGTTTTTTGATGCAGGTGAAGGACTCTTGATCCTGAATTAAGCCTGAATGTCTTCCATTCCCTCCTCCCTCTCACAGGCACTGTATAAGTACGGGTTTAGTGCCCACAAAAATAATAATAATAATAGATCTCGCTAATAAAAGAGGATCAACTAGATGTTTTAGAGTAGCTGCTCAGTCCAAGAAAGGTATTCACATAGGGCATAACTGCAACCTCCTGTGTATCAGTACAGGCAAAAGGATAAGTGCAAGGTGCTGTCTAAGTTTCTAATTCAGAAAATGTGTTGATGATCTGAGAAGAATCCGAAAGAGATATTCACAAATTATCACTTAAAAACTAATACTCCAATTTCTTTAATAACAAGGGCAGATTAGGACATACAAAAACACAAACTAATTCAAACATTCCATGGTGAAACTACCGTTGAAACAGCTGAAACTATGTGACATAACTCACAATAATATTTTATAGATAATAAATGAAGATTATTGCTTATAAAATAAATTGTATTATATAACTTATAGTCCAATATACTATAAATCTAAATTATAATGCAAGTACCAAATATATAGGTAAAGGCCTGAAAATAGGGGAGGGGTATTTTTTTAATCAAAACTGTGAGAATACAAAAGTAACATGTAACAGTACCTCATAAATTCAAAACAATATACTAATTATCTTAAAACTAAGGTAAAGACATATAACTAAGGATGCCCTAAAACTAAACAGAAAAGAAAACATCCTAAATATGTAAGTGCCGTGATGCGGAAACTTACCCTACAGAAATATGAACACATTGAACTATTTGTACAGAGACATTGAAAACAGCTACCTACATAATAACTCAAACAATACAATACTTGTGGCATAATTACATCAACACTACAATATAACATTGTTCATTTTTGAATATATAAGTATACGATGGTGTCAAAACATATTAATACCATATCAAGAACTTCATAAATGTAAACGAAACTAATATCACAATGAATACAAATGATATACGGATAACAGCGTCCGCCATCAATCTAAGTAGAAAAGAAAACAAACTAAAATGTAAGTGCCATGATGCGGTAACCTACACCTTATACAATCTACAATTTAAACATGTTACGAAACACCGTAACCTGTCGTCCAAAGGACTGAGACACACACATTCAGCCCATTCACACTGAGGTCATAAAAAAACTCAATTGAATACAAAAACACCCAACCTCACCATAAACACCTGTCTTCCCTAATATTCCAACCTATAACCATTAAGCCAGTAATTACGTGCTACCAATAAAGTACAACATAATGATCGCTCTAAGGCGTATAATTCCAAGACCTGTTTAGACATGTGATTGCAAAACTTGCATCAACACCACACAATACAATATATGTCCACCTGACCTCCTACCACTGTCTGCTGGACGACACGTGTTGACGCCCTATCAGGTGACACCGGAGAGCACGCACCTTAAACCCTAGCCATGTCACCCTCCGCATCCCCCTGACCAGAAATCCCTGACCATACCCCCACCGTTTTCGACCAGCCCTTTACTGAGGTACCCCCTCCCCCTCACCCCCAACAGAAAACCTATAGTCAATTCCCTATAACCCTGAGAGAAAGCTTTACACCATGTCCCCGCATATATAACCTGATTTCTACACTTAGATCTATAAATACCTTCTGCCAATGCTCGGATACGCTGTACTCCGGGAGCCTCCCGCATTACCCACAAAATATGTATGTACTCGACCACCAAGTAAACTACCGCACTACCGACGTCCTCCGGAAAAGCCTCCACGTCCAAACACAATGCCCTCAGGGTCATCAAACCCCCAGCCCCCACCCTCCTTAATACCCCACTAAACCAATCCCTGACCCCCACCAGCATATCACAGAAATACAGAGTATGATACGCCGTTTCCAGGACCCCACACGATCCGCACAACCCATCCCTGATGTTGCCCATCCTATACAACTGTGCACGCGTCGCCAAAATACCCAATAAATACCTATATCCTGTTTCACGCACTCTTGGTGGTATTCACAACTTCTTCATCCAACGCCACGTTAACTTCCAATTATACATTGGATAAGTACCTGCACCCTGCACCCTGCACCACACCTCCCCCCCACTCTATCCAAAATGCCTACCTTAACCCTCCCAGGCTCCCGAACAACAAGGAGGAACCTCAACATAGCCTCACATCTCAACAGATCCCTACCCTGCCACCACCTACGTACCTCCTGCATGACCCCATTCACCCTCCTTCTCCCTGTACCCCCCCCCCACCACATATTCGTGCTTAACAAAAATACTTTGTAGCCTATTACGTAGCGGGATCAACAACAACCCACCCACCCCAGTAGTCACCACCTCCCAACCTAACCAATGCCTCCCATGACTCCAAATATAACGAAAAACCCTCCCAAGCAACCTCTCAATATCACACTCCCGGAGAGGATATACGGCAGCAACAAACCATAGTTTGCTATATAATAAAACATTTACCACCACCGCCCGCTGCAACAGTGTTACCTCTGTAGACCTAATGCCTCCCAACCTATCTATAGCTCTGTCCACCACCGCCACCGAATTCAATTCTCTTGCTAATTCCCTATCATGACTGAAAATTACCCAGCAAATTTTAATCCTATGGACGCATTTCCAACCGCCCCTACTGTCCAACGTCCCTCCCACCCATGTACCTACCTCCAACAAACTTGACTTACCCCTATTTTCCCTCATACCTGTCGACTCCCCAAAAATACCCACAATCCTATTCACATGCAATAAACCCTCACTGCTACCCACCAGGACGGTCGTATCATCGACATATCCTACTATGCCTGATTCACAACCCCTTCCCACCTCCCCTTCCCTAACCAATCTATAGAGAGGGGCCTGCATACACCCAAACAGGATTTGCAAACCCCTTTCATAACTCACCTGAACCCCAACTTCCCATTTACCTGGACCTTTGCCAACGCCAGTCATATAAAGTCCTCACCCCCCCCCCCCACGATTTCTTTCCCAAACCCTAACCCCATCAAAACCCCAAACAAAAAATCCCTATCTACACTATCATATGCAGTCTCCCAGTCTAAACCTAGAACCCCTCCTCCCCTCTTGTTATCTACAAACTCCCTAATCCTCCTATGCCCTGCCCTTATGCTTCGCCCCGGCACTCCATGTTGTCCATCATCTAAAACCTTCTCCAACACCCTCTTTATTCGATTAGCCAGTACTTTCCTATCACCTTCCTTCCCATTCAGGACCATCACTACCACCCCTGTCCTTTGCTCTTCCTCCATATATCTCCTATCCTTCATTTGATTAAAGATCTACACTAAAGCATCCTTTAACATGTCCCAGTGAAACACATAAAAATCTCCTGGTAAGCCATCCACCCCAGGCGCCTTTCCTAACCTTAATCCCTGCACCGCCTGCCATACTTCTGCCTCTGTTATACGTCCTCTTAACCCCTTCCTATCCTCCTCCCCCAGTCACTCCTGTATCCCCTCCAAAATGATCCGTCGACTAGCCTCACTCCCAACCAATCTCCTAAACTTTTGCTGAAACCAAAACCCCGCATACCCGCACATGTCATCAGTTGCACGTAACACCTGCCCTTTCTGATACCCTCTCAGGTCTTCTTCGACCTTCAACGAAGAGATAAGCATACCCTTCCTCCTTTTCCTAAACCTCCTCAATACAGTGCCCGAGGGCCTATCACCCCATAAAACCTTGTCCAATTGACACCTGACCCTGACCGCATGAAATCTATCATTTTGTATGTCCCTTAACCGCCCACATAGCATACTAATATCTGCCTGGTGCCCCCCACCTCCCTCCCCCTACATAACAAGCCCTAAGCTGACTTTCTAAGTAACTTTGCAAACCATACCTATAACCCGCCTCCTCCACCCCGGCCCTCCGATAATAATCCCTCACCGCTGCCTTCGCCTGTAAAGACCACCACCTCACTGCATCCCCTATCCCTCTGCCCCTCCCCCACACCCTCTCCCACCAGTCTGCAAAAGCATCCCTATCCCCATCCCTCTGTAACAAACTAACATTCAATTTCCAATGACCTGGATAAATCGTGACAGCCCCATCCCAGTTCAACACCACCACTACACCACAGTGATCGGAGAACACAACATCGAGAAGACGCATGTCTCCTCCACTGATACTTGGCGCTACATAAACCCTATCTAGTCGCGCCGCATATCCTCTCTTAAAAAATGTATGCTCCACTAAAGCATCCCTCCCAACAATCACATCCTTGACTCCCACCGCCCCCAACACATCCCTCTAAACTGCAAGTTCACATCCCGACCCTCGACGTTCTACATCACGCTTCCGAATAATACAGTTCCAATCACCAGCTACTATTACCACCTCAGGCAATCCCCTTAAAGCATAAACTAAATAATCACACACAAAAGCTTCCTTCACACTCCTTGCGTTGGATGCAGGCATATAAACCCCAATAAAACTAACAGGTATGTCTCCCCATACCCCATCAACCCTCACAATTCTCCATCCCCCACCTCCTCCCAGAACCTCATACGAAAAGGGCTGGTCTCCCTAATGCCCACCAACACCCCACCCTTGAGATTCACAGTACTCCCCATGTATAAATTATAACCCCTTAACAACAATTCTCTACCACACTTAAAATTGTGTTCCTGTAAGATGCATACGTCAATCCCCTCTCTCCTTAAAGTTTCTTCCACCCATAACCTTTTAAACTCTGCCCGAAGGCCGTTAACATTCATACAGAGACACTTGAAGGTTTCATTGGAGGCTTCCCACGATGTTTCACCAATCTAGACCCACCTAGCTTCAACACTAGTCCAACCCCCACCATAACCCAATCCCTCTCCGGCCTTGACTTTACCCTTAACCCCACCCTTAGCTACATCTGCCCATACTTTCTTGCCAGTCCTCTAACCTGGCGTCAACACGTCATCCTCCACTGATCCACTGGATCTCTTGCGGGACTCCCCCGCTACCTCCATGACCTCACCTAATTCCTCACCACTCAAATCCAACATGCCCCTATGTACCTCTGCCTCAACCACACACACCTGCACCTGATCATCCATACCATCACCTGCCTCCTTACTTACACACCCATTCAGCACTTCACCCTCCTTGCCACCAACTCCGGGAAGTTACCCTCCACATAGTCGGCTACCACCAGCGCCGGGCTATCAAGCATCCTCTGCAAATCATCATCCTCTTTAAGGGGGGCTCCTTGACGAGGTAAGAGGCTATCGGTCTGAGGATTGGACCTTTTGGTCTTCTTCCTCAGACCGAACCACCCCAATCCCCCTCCCTTTCCATCTTCCCCATCCTCCCCTTTTTCCCTTTCCTCCTCCTCCTCCTCATCCCTCCCTTTTTCCCTTCCCATTTTTACCCTGGGGCTTTTCCAAGGCTTTCTAGTTCCTAGGTAGGGGAAGGGCCGTGGTCCATTCCCATTCCTTGAGGTTCTTGGCGGTGGTGTGGGTTTTCCGGGAATCTGGACGCCTGGGGATGTCCCCATCCCTCTCCCGGTCCCGGGGGGGGCCTTGGGATTTTCGGGGACGGGTGTATCTCTGGAGGCCACCTTTGATTCGGGGGGGGGCGCGGTATGCTTTGGGGGATATCCGGCCGCCCCTCTTTTTTCCGCCGAGGTGGCTCGGTGGATGTGAGGTTGCTATCCCGGATTGCTGGTTTACTGGCATGAAGGGTGGGTATGGCACGGGGTTCCATGCAGCATCTGCACTACTTGGGTGTTGAGGTCCTCTTGGGCGCGGAGGATTTACGCCCCTTTCATTCCTCCTAGGAGCTATTCCTCCAGTTCCCCCTTTTTTTATTCTTTTTATTTTTTTTTTTTTTTCTTCTTTTTTTTTTCTTAAAAACAAAAAAAAAGAAATAATAACTCATGGATGCCCTAATCCGTGACTCACCCGGCCCCTTGATACCGCACCAGTTCTGACCCTACCTTGTTAATGGATAACTCTTCGGACAACCTAATACCCCTGTACCTGAAGCGGGTGCCTTGTACCTGTTCAGGTCCAAAACCTGACTGGCCCTTTAGATACATCGACCTACGCTCTTCTCTGACTTTGATTCCGGCTTCTCCTCAAGTGCGGTTTTAATCGCTCGCCCGTCACACGGACCACCCCCGGTCCAACACCCAAACGACCAAGACCCACATGACGACGACACTTTCTTCTCGTTCCTCTAAAAACGACAAGCTCTCGGCACTCCCCTTAAACTCCTGTTTCAAACTACTCAATGGACAAAGTTTTTCTTTCGTAACTTTCCAAACTTCTTTCAGACCATGTATTGGAAAGGTCGCTACGCCATGTTGGTCAAAACATCTCATTTCACGCTCTCAAGAGCGCATGCATCACGGTCCAGAATGCTGGCCAAGCCGCGATCTTTCTCTTCTTACGAAATTACAATACACCTTTACTATTGACAAG